>JAJLSD010000013.1:0-229376 GCA_030567455.1 Komagataea norvegica
ATTTGGCTAGAGAATTGAGTAAAGACTTTGATTCTTTGCCTACCGAGCGTTCTAAAACTTATTCGCAGACTTTTGGGGTGGCATTTACTGAAAAGGATTCCAAAGAGTCCGATAAACAAATTATCAATCGCGTTGGTGAAATTGCTGAAAAGTACCAGACTTCAAGAGCCTCTGTTGCCTTAGCCTGGTTGCTTTCTAAAGGTGCCCACCCTATCGTTGGTATTGGTAAGACAGAGAGGATCCCTGATTTAGTGGATGCTACTAATTTGAAACTGACAGAGGAGGATTGCAAGTATTTAGAAGCACCTTATGAGCCAAAATTGAGGCAATTTTTGGGCTAGATAACCCTTTCTATTTTTATATATGACAAACTATTAGGACACATTTCAAATGCCTGAGTTGTAGTAGCTAAGATCAAAGATTTAAAGAACTGATATAGACATTATTAGAGTGAGACTATCTATGCCAATAGCGCAAAGCGAAAACGTGAATAAAGAATACAACAATGTACAAATGTCCCCAGTGTCTTCATTTAGTTTTTGAGACACACCCAGTGAAGTTGAATACGATCGATTCGTTGTACATATTATCAGTTAATAGTTAGAACCTTCAGAAGGTTACCTCATTTGTTCATAGGAGATGACAAATTGTTACTCAAACATGCCTCCTATAACTGACACATTCCCGGTCGGATAATTTCCCGAGTTGAATCCACAGTAACACCACCACAATGCTCCACAGGACAAGCGCAGTATTTAAAGCGCTACGATTCTCGAAGTCATTGAAATTGAGCACTCTGCAATCCATGAAACAAAACATGTCTCAATCAATCAACAAACACTCCACTTACAAGTTAAACAACGGAACAACCATTCCAATCTCAGGTTTTGGAGTCTACAAAACTGATAAAGGTGAAGCTGCCAAAATCGTTTACGAAGCCTTGAAAGTTGGCTTCAGACATTTCGATACAGCAAAGCTATATGGAAATGAGAAAGAAACAGCTGAAGGTATCGCAAAATTCTTAGAAGATCACCCAGAAGTCAAGAGATCTGAGGTTTATTACACTACTAAAATCTGGAACAACGACCAAGGTTATGAAAAATCAAAACTTGCGATTGCTAAGTCTTTGGAAGATGCTAAATCCATTGGATACATTGACCTATTTTTGATTCACTCTCCAATCTCCTCAAAAGCTGAAAGACTGGGCACTTGGAAAGCCTTGGAAGAAGCCATTGAATCGGGTAAGGTGAAGACCATTGGTGTCTCAAACTACGGTATTCATCATTTGAAAGAGTTGTTAGAATTCCCAGAATTGAAAATTAAACCAGCTGTTGATCAGTTGGAATTACAACCTTGGTTACCACATGTTGATATTCAAAAGTTCGCCAAAGAAAATGATATCTTACTGGAAGCTTATGCACCATTAACCAGAGGTAAAAAATTTGACGATCCAGAGCTACAGGCAATTGCTAAAAAGCACGGTAAGACTCCTGCTGAGATCCTGTTGAGATGGTCTTACGATCAAGGGTTTGTTGTCTTGTCCAAAACTGCTACAATCAGCAGAATTCCAAGTAATTTCAATGTGTTAGATCATGTTGAGTTGGATGAAGAAGATCACAGGATCCTACACAAGCCTGAGTCACACGAAAGATCCACCGCTTGGGATCCCACCACTTATTTCGATGAAAAATAGGTTGTTGTGTCTTTTCACTAAAGTTTACTAAGATTTAAGTTTTTACTCGACACAATCATAAACTAGCTATATCCTTGAACTTTAATGGCCGGGGTTCACTAAAAATAATCAATCTAAACTGCATAAATCCAGCAGTGTTGCTTAATTGTTTTTGAATCCTTTCGACGCTGATACTTCTGCATTTCATTCATGTTAATGGTGGCATAGTTTTGACCAATTCTCAATTTTGGAGTCTGAAAATGCCTCATATGACCTTTAGATTTAAAAAGAACGCTTTTTCTTTATAGATACATTAGTAGACATCTTTGGAAGGACTTTTAAATTTTCTAATTAGGGATTTTCGTTTGAATATGATAATTGTGCTTCAATTTAAGAATTTTTGTCAATAGAAGAAATTTCGATCAAAAAACTGGACTAACTGTACTCCAAATTCCCCGAACAAAAAAAAAACGTTTGGCTCACTCAATGCGATCAACAAGCCATTAAGGACTATTCATTTCAGTAAGTCTCGAAAATGTATATTTTTATATTGCATATATCAAATGAATGTACTCTTTAACCACTATAACCGTACCGTGCTCATAACATTAAGATTAAAACGGGCGATTGAACGGCGGCTTGAAGATAACATAAATAGGCCGCGTGGTCTAGTGGTATGATACTCGCTTTGGGCGAAGAACCGGCACACCGGGTCTAATGTACCATAAGCATGCGAGTGGTCCAGGGTTCAATTCCCTGCTCGGCCCATTTTTTAGTTTTTCTTTGATTAATCCTTTTTTTTTTTTTTCTAGGATGAATGAATGATCTTATACTGTATTCTTTCTATTTATTTATGATCTTCTACTGTATTCTTTCTATTTATCTAACTATTTAACCCTGTGCTCTTATGCGATTTCCTGTTCCTGATACTTGTTGCCATATGGGATGTCTCGTAAATTTTTGCTATAGATTTTCGTTGTCCCTTGAGTAAATGAATCAGTCATCGAATCATAGATGTAATCAAGTCCACTTAGTAAACTGAGTTATCAAATTGGGAAGAACAATACGCAAATATGGGGAGTTCTCATGATGAGTGTTTGCGTAATCAAATCATGACTTGATGCATGCATATAATTTATATAGAGAGGAGAGTGTTGCTTTGAAAACTGTCAACCTGTTGAGAACTTTACAAAAAAAATTAACACAAAACTATAATTACTTCTATTTATGCTATGACCTCATCCTTTGGTGGAATGAACTGTCTAATCAGGACACCTCCTTCTTTCAGAACTTTGAAAGATAGCTCATCCATGCTGTAACTTTGAGAATATACGACTTCTTTTATCCCAGTTTGGACAATTTTGATGGAACACGTTAGACATGGGCATGTGTTACAATACAACGTCGAATTCTCTCCAATTCTATCTCTCCCACTCTCCAAGAGGGCATTCTCCTCAGCATGTAGGCACAAGCAAGTGGAAAGCCCAGCACCTGACCCATTGCCTGAATTACATCTCGGACAACCACCCTCATTACAATTTGTCAGATGTCTTGGTGTTCCATTATATCCAGTTGCAATCACCCTTTTATCTCTAGAAATAACACAACCAACTCTTCTTTTCATGCAATTCGACCTTCTAGCAGCTAAGTCAGCCAATTGCATAAAGTAAGAGTCCCATGTTGGTCGTAGTCTAGCGTTATCTTTTAGATTTATAGCAGATAATTGAACATATAGAGTCTCCACAAGAGATGAAGTGTTTATGATCTTCACATTAGCCTTTGAGTTGATCTCATTTATCACAGAGTCCTTGTCAAATTCTTGTGAGTCTGAAGCTTCGACAAAATCAACAAATGGCAGGTTCGGGTAGTGCTTTTTGTATCGTTCCCATCTCTGTTTTAAAGGTGCATCTATTGAAAGATGGAGGAAGAATGGTCTTTTGCTCAATGGATCCAGTTCCTCCAAGGAGTTGATATCAGTGAGAACGAAATCCGATCTCCAGTTCTTAGTCACGTAATCAATGAGTTCCTGTAGATTATCAAACTTGATTTCAGGCTTAAGCTCATGCTCATTCAGGCTTGATTCGTTGAGATCCAAGCCTTTGATTATCTCGACATCTGTCGCATCAGATCTCTGAAAATCTATGTACTTGAACCCCTGGAACGAGAGGTAGCGTGCGACCTCAGTTTTTCCCGAGCCAAGTGTACCAGAAATCCCAATCAACATCGCAGCTGGTTCCAAAGCAGACACCACCTCACACTCAGCATTAGAACCAGAGGCCAGAACTAACGCAAAACGCGACCCCGGAACCCGGAACTCCTAATATTTCCACATGCTTTTTTCACGCACCTCGGAATTCCCCAGAGAAAAAGAAACCTTTATTTTTGTGCACAGAAAAACAGCGAAAAAGTGAAAAAAAAAAAAAAAACAAAAAGGTTACTCGAACATAACTTCTCCTGCCTCAAATCGCTCCCATCCCCTTACTAGACCCCCCAGTGTCACCATATTGGATACTTTATGCCAGCTAGAAGCACAGTCCACTGGCCACTTCGTCGCTGATATCCCCCCACAACACACACATTCTTTTCAACAGTACCTACTACTACAGTTGCTCCACACATTTTGAAAGGTTCGCTGAAAGTCCAGAACCCGGGTTTTTTCTTTGTTTGTTTCCATTTTAAGATCTCGTGACTTTTTAACAGACCACTCACACGATGCTAACGCAGAATACTGCCACGACCACGGCTATGGCCAACGCTGTCAAGCATGCTTCTAAGAAGCCACAAGTCGGGTCCAGACTTTACTCTGTCGTTTACCCTTTTCCGTCCATTCCTAGACCTAAGAGAAACGCTCTATATTATAACACCTTTTATTATGGTTCACAGTTGAAAAACGGCATAAAGGGGAAGATCCCACCAATCAGAAAATTCTCACAGAGCTACTATCATAATCAACTAAACGGCTCGTCTACTCCAAATGCTGATGCTCGGTCAAAGCAACAGTTGATCAAATTCATTGCACTTTTCTCTATCGGATTCATCTTTTATGGAATGAGTGTAAAATTGTACTATCATGGCAGAGTCGGTAAAGTTGAGGACGAAGATGAAGAAGAAGAAGAAAATCAGATCGATGTTAGACCAACGCATTCATGGACATTTTTCTGTTACAGTACCTTACCATTAAATGCACTTTCTAGATTATGGGGCCAAGTAAACAGCATAGAGTTACCAGTGTGGCTCAGAGCTCCTGGATACAAGTTTTACGCATACTGTTTTGGTGCCAATCTCGATGAGATTAAAGAGAAGGATTTGACCAAATATAAGAATCTAAGTGAGTTCTTCTATAGAGAGCTAGAAGAAAATGCCAGAATTATCAATGAAGATTCCGATATCGTCTGTCCAAGCGACGGTAAAGTGATATCGTTTGGTGTTATTGAAGATGGTAACATAGAACAGGTGAAAGGGATGACATACTCAATCAATGCGTTATTGGGTGACGCTACTACTACTAAACTAGCAGCACCGTCACAAAAGGTTGAATTCCACCACGCTGACCCTGCAAGTACACATCACCACAATGAATCGGAAATTCAAAAGAGACATGAAGAATTTGCAGAAATTAATGGTATTTCATACACAATTGATGATATACTTGGTGGAGAGGGTAAAAACACACCACATTTGAGAAAGATTATATATAAGGAGGAAGGTGATAGAGCTGATAGCATTTCAATTGATTCAAAACAAATTAACAAAGTCACTAAAGATCTAAGATCTACAACTGAAGGCTCAGATGATAAAGAACTGTTTTATGCCGTCATCTACCTTGCTCCTGGTGATTACCATAGATATCATTCACCAACTAACTGGGTTGTTACTCTGAGAAGACATTTTGTTGGGGAGTTATACAGTGTTGCGCCATATTTTCAAAGAACCTTATCGAATCTATTTGTCTTGAATGAAAGAGTTTCATTGTTAGGATATTGGAAATATGGATTCATGTCAATGACACCAGTTGGTGCGACAAATGTTGGTAGTATAAAAGTTAACTTTGACAAGGATTTAGCCACGAATACCAAATATGAGAGTCCTCATTACAAGCAATTCAATAAAGAGCTAGAGCAAGAACTAGAGCAAGAAGAGCAAATGGATGAAAACAGTAGACCTGTTAAAGTTAAAAAGCATACATGTTATGAAGCCACATATGGTAATGCAAGCAAAACGTTGGGAGGTTATCCAGTTACCAAAGGTGAAGAAGTTGGTGGGTTCATGTTAGGTTCCACTGTTGTTCTAGTATTCGAAGCTCCAAAGGAATTCAAATTTCACATAAATTCAGGGGAGAAAGTTAAGTTGGGTCAGAGTTTGGGTACTGTCTCTAAAGAGTAGTAAAGAAATGGGGAAAATACGTGAGATCGAATGGTATCATAAAGAAAAAAAGAAAAATCAAAACAAAAAGACAGAAGAAAAACAAAATCTGCATGGGAAACCTTTGACACATTTTTTATTTTGAGGAAAGCAATAGTTTCATCCAAAATGATAGAAATATTGGAAATTTCTAATATAAACGAATACACGACTTATGGTTAAAGTATCAAAGCCAAGTAGTAGAACTTTTGAAACGATTAAAAGAGACTTATTATATAGGACTTAAGTTTCTCTATAGACATATGGGCCTGGTTTTGCCTCAACATCGTATTCCAAATGACCTTCTTCAATCTCCACGCCATCAATTTTCAAACCAGCAGTAATTTTATCACCAGGATGGATTTCACCAACACCCTTTGGTGTGCCCGTCAAGATAATATCACCCTTTTCCAAAGTCATAACGGAGGACATCGTGCTGAGAATCTTATGGATTGGGAAAATCATCAAACTTGTTAAATCTTGCTGTTTAGTGACTCCATTGATCTTGAAGTATAGTTCCACCTTATACGGATCTGGGATCTTTGCCTTTGGTATGAATCCGGACAATGGCAAGAACGTGTCAAACCCCTTGCCAATTGACCAAGGGAGCCCCTTTTTCTTTGCTTCATCCTGTACGTTTCTTGCGGTTAAGTCAATTGCTAAAGCATAACCTTCAATTGCATCCAATGCGTCCTGTGGGCCGAATGTCTCTGGGTTCAAGTTTTGGAGTTTTTTACCGATGATAACGGCGAGTTCAATCTCATGGTGGACCTTGGTGCCGTTAGGGATCAATATCGGTGAGTTCTTGTTGGATTCGAGGATCGCTGACGATGGTTTCAGGAAGTAGAATGGTTGTGATGGTGCCTTGTTGTTCAATTCGGCAATGTGGGCGGCGTAGTTGCGGCCGATACAGAGGATCTTGCGTGCCTCTTTGACGTAGTTGAAAGACATATTGTGTGTATGTAAGAGGTGGAGGAGGTTTTGACTCACTAATGTGATGAGTTAGGTGAGTATGTGATTGCGATATTTATATATTTCTCGATCCGATATCGGATTGTATCGGAATAATTGACTAGTTCCCCGGATGGATATTTTATCATACATAACGCACGCATAACGGTCTACTTTATTCACAGGCCCGTCAGCATGTCCCCTTTGTTTGATTCGTCATGGTTGAATATATAATCTCAACCTAATATCATCACATTAATACACATAATAAAATCCACGGAAACAAAAACAAAAACACCAATAAACAAGTAGCAAAGCAGTAGTACAGTACCAAAATAACTGAGAAAAACACAAAATAAACCATCATTCTAATAAGAAGTCAATTCCGCCAATATTCAGGCATCCCTGAGCACTTGTTGTCTGATATGTTGCGGCAATTGTTGTTGTTGCTGTTGTTGTTGTTGTAGGACTTGTTGTGGGGCCTGTTGCATCATCGGAATTTGAACAGGAACCTGGCCGTTGAGCCCACCATTGATCGCTTGAGCCTGTGCCTGTGCCTGAGCTTGTGCTTGTGCTTGAGCCTGAGCTTGTGCTTGAATTTGGGCCTGTGCTTGTGCTTGCGCATGGATTTGAGCCTGGACGCTTTGGTTCTGTTGGACCAGGGCAGGATTGATCGGCTGTACGGTAGGCACCATGTTTGTTGGGTTATCACCTCTCAATCTGGATGAATAACTCGTGTTGTTGATTATCGTTAAAATATTATCCATGGTTCCTAAAATATCATTGTTGGCGATCTTGTTGTTGAGTAGCAATGAACGCAGTATCAAACCTTGTTCTTTAACTTGATCAATTGATGATGTCAGGTTGTTGTACTCATTCAGATAAAAGTTCAAATCCTGCTCCATCTTCTGCTGCTGTTGCTTCTTACGCTGTCTGCATTTAGACGCAGCAACTCTGTTTCTCTCGAGAAAGTTCTTTCTCTTTTCAGCTTCAGGTAGGTCAGCGTCCTGGGACGCGTCATATGATCCTGGATTGTTGTCATCACTGCCATCGTTAGAGTTATTACCTGACTCTGGAGACGGAAGCTTGTCATCTTGCTTGTCCTTCTTGGATGGTTTGGCCTTGACCTGTCTCTTTCTAGGAGGTTCCTCTTTCTTAACAGCAGAGGTCTTCTTTCTTCCCCTTTTCCCGCCAGGCTGTTGTTTATCATTAGACGCAGATTCGGAGTCAATTGTGAGAGGCTTGAACAGCGCCGAGTCGTTCAATGTGGCTTTTGAAAGCGGAGGATTTTGCACAGTCGCATCACTTCCTTGTTGCTGTTGATGTTGCTGTTGATGTTGATGTTGTTGTTGCAATTGCAATTGCTGCTGTTGTTGCTGTTGTTGATCAGCAGTGGCACCTAGCAGCGAGCTGAGACCTGGAGTGAACCCTGCAAATCCCATGGATCCCGGCGTCGATATACCCGGCAAGCTGAGTCCCTGATTGAACGAAGCAGCAGCAGCAGCAGCAGCAGCTGAAGAAGACTGTGAAACATTGCCTCCAGGAGTCAGCCCTGATCTAAGACCCGACTCATTCGGCGTGAGCCCAGTGCGCGGGAAGTTGGATGTGTTCCAGGAGGAGGTTGCGTTCGGCGACAGCACGAGCGGTGGCAGTTTGCGGCCTCCAGGCGTGTACAGCTCAGATGGTTGGCCGCCTGCCCCTGGCAGTTGCTGATGCTGCTGCTGTGATGATGATTGTGCAGAGCCCACTGCGGAGGATGTCTTGGAGCCAACGTTGGAGCCATCCCTGGAGCCATCCCTGGACACGTCCTTTGAGGCAAAGCTCTGCTCGAAGGGGTTGGGCTCGAGGTCGAAGGTGGACTGTGGCTGCTGCTGCTCGGGGGCATTGGAGTAGATCGAGTCGCGGACAGAGGCGGTCATAGTGCTGAAACAACAGCCGATAATATCGATCGCTTGTTTATTTGTGTGTTTGTTTGTTTGTTTACTAATTCATGTTTTATGACGTTGAAGAAAATTTTATTTTATCGGTGTCTTACGTAAGCATTCTTTCATTAATTAGACCGTATGTTGTGTTATATGAGTATATATCTGATATATGTGATTGATTGATTGATATATATATACAAGACACCTATCTGGCTTCGAACTGCACCATTCTTCTGGTTCTGGCCTTGTACAGCACACGGTGCCCGCAGGCGTTACATCTGATGGCGTCGTTACGGCCCAGGGTGATCGAGTGTGCGCAATTCGTGCAGATGTACTTGACAGAGTTGGTCTTCGACGAGGAGAAGCCTGCGGTGGCCGACGTCAGTTGTGTTGGTGGCTGGAACCCTTCTCTGGACATGCTGTGTGTGTGTGTGGTGTGGTGTATGTGGTGTGGTGTGTGTGTGGACGAAGGCGCAGGTGGACTTGAGACTTGAGACTTGGGACTTTGAGACTTTGAGACTTGATTTTTTGTTTCTTTTGCAAATTTTCAGGATTTAGTGATTAGTCAGCATTTAAGGCCTGATTACTAATCACTTACTCACTTACTTGCGGTACTACTACGCTGTGATTGTTAAGGTGATGGTGATGCTGGTGCTACGCTCAGTCAGTTATCCCATTAGCTCTATCTATATCTCACCTTCTGCTTGTCCCCTCTGGCCTCCAGCTTCTGCTGTCTCTTGGACTTCTGCGCTTGTCCTGCATCATCTCCACCGTCTTTGGCAGCAGCAGCTTGACCTCCACCACCAAGTAGAGCCCTACCCGCCTGCAGCAATCCGTACGCCTTGTAACCGGCAAATACAGGCACCGCCAGATAGATCCACCAAACCCAGTTGCTGCCAAACAGGATACTCAGCACGTTCAACACAAGTGTCAAGTAGACGATGTCAAAGAGGTACTCCACGAGCCCTGGCTGCACCAGGTCTTGGCCCTCGTTGATGATCTTCTTAGTGGCCGCATCAATCACGGGACGTCCTGTCTTTTCCAACACAGCAACTGATATGAAGAGTGGCACCGATGTGAGGTAGAACGCCTTGTTGTTTGCCGGTCTATGCAGGTAAAATCTGGAGAACAGTGTTATGATGTAGACTGCCGCAGTGAGAATATGGGTTTGCTGCAGCACCTTGATGTTATTGGCCGCCTGTTTCTTCGCAGACTGCCCGGCCATTGTAGTAGATACACGTCGATCAGTTCAGTTAACTTAGTTGTTTGAAGACTGAACAATGAATCAAAGAGTAGTTAGTGGCTTTAGTCAAAATTGCGTTTTTCAGTGTGGGAAGATCTGCTCCGGGTAACCAGGTGTTATCGCCAAAAGGGTGCAATGCCGTGTATGCCAAAGATACTTGAAACAGTTTCAAGGGGAAAAAACATCCTTCCAAGAAGCAAAGTTTCATTTCAACTGACTGTGTGCTACTGCATATGATTACTGGTTCACTCAAGGTGGACACCAGCTTGGAATAATTACTGATATAAACTACAACGTCGTGACGTTACAAGTAGATAAAAAGATATAGCATATATCAATGGACGGACATATACATTCAACAGCAGGAAACAAGTACAGAAAAAAAACCATATATAAAGTATTAAGTAGTAAACGATAACGATAAGATAACGAACTCATGGCCAATAATAATACTATCATCTGAGGTGTTTTGTAGTCAAGTCATAGTCATACATGACTTCAAAAAAAAAAATAAAAGCATCGTGCTAATGACATGAAGCTGAAACTGATGATTATGATAATGATGATGATGATGCTCTCTCTCCGTCATAACCTTAACAACAGTTGTTTGTTGGATTACCAGAAATCGATTGACCTTTCAAATTCACAGAATTCTTATTATTACCGGCATTACCACTAGCGGCGTTGTTTGCCACATTAGCCTTGATCTGTCTAGCCATCGTGAAGAACGCTTGCTCAACGTTGGTTGAGTTCAAAGCTGAAGTCTCTAAAAATGGAATATCTAAGGCATCTGCGAATTCTTTAGCAACGTTATAATCAACCGTTTTCTTATCGGTTAAATCAGACTTGTTCCCCACTAACAGCTTCTTGATACCACCAGTGGCATATCTATCAATCTCTTGCAACCACTTCTTAACGTTGTTGAAGGACTCTTGATCAGTGACATCGTAAACGATGATGATACCATGGGCACCTCTGTAATATGAGGAGGTGATTGTTCTGAAACGTTCCTGACCAGCTGTATCCCAAATCTGTAGCTTGATAGTCTTACCGTCTAGCTCAATCGTACGGATCTTGAAATCAACACCGATGGTGGAGATGTAATCAGTCGTATACGTGCGGTCTGCAAAACGTAATAGTAAACAGGATTTACCAACACCGGAATCACCGATCAATAGAAGTTTGAACAAAAAGTCGTATTCTGTGTTCATGGCTAAGTAGTGGTGTGGTGTGGTGTGCGTGCGTGTATGTATTAAAGGGGCGTTGTTTATTGGCGTGGAGTGGGAGGCGCGCTTACTGCAGGATGAGAATGCGAAGGTTGTATCACGCAATGAATGAGTTGAACAGAAGAAGTTGGCTGTTTTCCACTATCAATGGCAGAAAAGAAGTTAGTTTTTGCCAGCGCTGTTTCTCAGTTTTGTTTTGTGGATTTTTTGTTACACCATTTCGCGGCGCACACCTGGTTACCCGGCAATTAAAACGAGTGGGCGGCGGCGGATTTTGATTATTTGGTGCGCGGGCTGCGTAACGGGTACTACAGGGGAGAGTTTCTTTGTTAGTGATTATGGTGATGGTAATGGTAATGGTTATGGTAATGGTTATTATTCACAGAGATCTCTCGTGGGATCAATCATCAGTTTGGAAGGAAAGCTAGCAGGCTCTTCACTCTCTCTTTCAAAACGTGGTATTGTGCGGTGAGGTTTGCAGGAAGTCTTCCGCTGGCAAAAACCATGTCCACCTTGTAGAGGTATCCGTCAATCAACAGCTTGGTGTGTTTGGACTGCTTGTATCTTAGCTTCAAGAAGGCAATGTATTGTAATGTGATCAATCCCTTAGTGAGAATAGTACCAAAGTCAAAGGTGAACACTTTCAAAAGCGCAAAGATAACACCAATCAACTGTTGTCCAAGAACCATAATCTCTAAATTCGAGGCTGCAACGAGAGATTGCTCATTGAATCTCACAATCAAGTTGCTGATGGCTGCAGAGAATTGGTTCTTGGCCTGATGCGATATGCTAGGTAAGATTGGTAAAATATGGTTCTTGAAGTAGTTCAATGAATGGAAGACGGAGTAGATCAAAAATGGCAACAATCCTCCTGAAATAACCCACTTGTTGGAGAACAGATACCACACGATTGAAAGTGATAAGTGTTGGAAATTATCATTCTGTAGTAAATTTCTTGGATTGAAGAAACTCAGTTTCGATGACTTGAATACTTGGAACAGAACAATAAAGTATGTGAAGATAATGGATAGCAACGCACGGTTGTAATAGTTCAAACTTAACCTAGCACTGAAGAAGGAAAAAAACTGGTATAGAACCACGTTGAAGATTGTGAAAAGATGGGAAACATACCATAAGAATTCCAAAGTCTGTCAAATTGTAAGTTGTTAGTATCACCACCACTACGGCTGATAAAATTGATGATCAAATATCGAATCGTACGTACAAACACCTTAGGCTTGAGTTGTTGAATGAAAGAGCCAATTGAGACGGTACTCGAAACAGACGAAGAGGAAGCAGATGGACCAGCCATTTTATTGCGAGAGTTTTGCCGCTTGTTGTTCAAATAACCACCAGACGATAAGTGAAAAGTTTGAGAGTTTGAGAGTTTGAGAGACGACATCGACAAAACGACAAAACGACAAAAAGTAGTGGCACTTTTCAGTGTCGCGCCGAGAGTGGCGCAATCCGGCCAGACTTCCGTATGCGGTAACGCCAGACCAGCGCGTTCCGCCAGTGGCGAAACCGTTCCAGTTGTCATGGCGATTTATCTCGATTACCCGATCCGGCTAAATCTGGCGTCAACAACTTTTCTGCAGATGCCAGATTTGGCGTGAAAAATACAGGAAAATTTTGGTGTTTGGCCAAAAAAGCCCAAAAGCCAAAAAACAACAACAAAAACAAAACTTTCTGAAACAAACAAAAAGCTTTTACTGCGAACCAAACCGAAAGTCTGCAACGAAAATGAGAGAAATTGTAAGTGGTATGGATATGGCATGCTGATTGATCAGTACCAAATTTGGGGAGGGTCTATATATGGAGCTGGCTAGAAGACTGTTGTTTCAAAAATTCGTGTTGAGATCTGCCAGAATTTGGCGTTCTGATGTTGTTTCATGGCATTTAGGAGATGATAGACCGCGTACAATGAATGACAAAGAAGCCAGTGATTCAAAAATGAAACAGATACGGGCCAAATCGTCGTGAATTTGGAAGTGTCAGTGCTGATATAACCTCTTCTATCCCTCTAATGCTCGCCCCATATTTTGGTATCGTTTTGTTTGTTTGTTTACATTTCAAGAAATCGATTTAAGAGTACTAACAAAGCTTTGCTACAGATCCATCTATCAGCTGGTCAGTGTGGTAACCAAATCGGTGCCGCCTTCTGGGAAACCATTTGTGGTGAACATGGTCTTGATAACAACGGTAACTATCATGGTTCTGATGATATTCAAAAAGACAGATTAAACGTTTATTTCAACGAAGCCTCATCTGGTAAATATGTTCCACGTTCTGTGAACGTTGATTTGGAACCAGGTACCATTGATGCTGTCAAGACTTCAAACATTGGTTCTTTGTTTAGACCAGACAACTTTATCTTTGGTCAATCTTCCGCTGGTAACGTTTGGGCTAAAGGTCATTACACTGAAGGTGCTGAACTAGTGGACTCAGTGTTAGACATTGTCAGAAGAGAAGCTGAAGGTTGTGACTCTTTACAAGGTTTCCAGATTACACATTCCCTAGGTGGTGGTACCGGTTCTGGTATGGGTACTTTATTGATCAGTAAAATTAGAGAAGAGTTCCCAGACAGAATGATGGCCACTTTTTCAGTTGTCCCATCTCCAAAAGTCTCAGATACAGTTGTGGAACCATATAACGCTACGTTATCCATTCATCAACTAGTTGAAAACTCCGATGAAACCTTCTGTATTGATAATGAGGCCTTATACGACATTTGTTTGAAGACTTTGAAACTAAGTCAACCATCTTACGGTGACTTAAACCATTTAGTGTCATCAGTTATGTCAGGTGTTACTACTTCATTACGTTACCCAGGTCAATTGAATTCCGATTTGAGAAAATTAGCAGTTAACTTGGTTCCGTTCCCAAGATTACATTTCTTCATGGTTGGTTACGCTCCTTTAACCTCAATTGGTTCCCAATCATTCAGATCTTTAAGTGTTCCTGAGTTAACACAGCAAATGTTTGATGCCAAGAATATGATGGCTGCTTCAGACCCAAGAAACGGTAGATACTTAACTGTTGCTGCTTTCTTCAGAGGTAAAGTTTCAGTCAAAGAAGTTGAAGATGAAATGTACAAAGTCCAAACCAAAAATTCAGCTTATTTCGTCGAATGGATTCCAAACAATGTTCAAACTGCTGTTTGTTCTGTTCCACCAAGAGGTTTAGATATGTCTGCCACTTTCATTGGTAACTCTACTTCTATTCAAGAACTATTTAAAAGAGTTGGTGATCAATTCAGTGCCATGTTCAAAAAGAAAGCTTTCTTACATTGGTATACTTCCGAAGGTATGGATGAAATTGAATTCGATGAAGCTGAATCAAATATGAACGATTTAGTCTCTGAATATCAACAATACCAAGAAGCTACTATTGATGATGATGAAGAAATAGAGTACGAAGATGAGCAATCCTTGGGAGAAGTTCTTGAGTAAATAACAAAAAAAATAGAAAGAAGATCAGAAATGATGAATATTTCTGCTTTTCCTTTGATAATTGATTTTGTTTTGATGATTTCATTTGTTCCTTTCTTGAATTATCTCTGAGATACCCCCTTCAACTCCACCTGGTTTGACCCATCAATTTCCATCACCATCGAATCCGAACCCAACCGCTGATAATATAACTTCCTTTTTTATATAAATACCTTTTTGCAAGAGTTGATAGCTTTTTATTTTATTTTAATCGTTTACTTATTTTACTGCTTTTTACTTGATGTGCTGTAGGTCATACCTTCAAATTTTCTTGATCAAGTATGTACTTTTCCAGACTTTTTTTTTTTTTCGATGTAGACAATGAACCAGCTTTAATGAGAGGCAACGGTTAGAAACGGTCTATGAGATTTACTTTACGAAGGTAACAATATATTGGAAGATACGAGGTCAATGGAGATTATGCGATAGTCGATAGGAGATCGCTGATCTTTTGTAGAATCATATCCCGGGTTTATTTCCGAATATGGAAACTCTGCTACATACTATCACAGTTAGCTTCGACTCGTAATTTATTCAGAGATTCATTCTTTCGCTTCTCTCAACTTTCATCTATCAAGTCCTGTGACGAGAGCACTGAGCGAAGTATGACTGGTTCGGTTAAATCCCATCTGCTCTCACCAAAGTCGCACGCCCTTGATGATCCATCCTTTGGAGCACCAGGTCTGGTCGCGAGAGACCTTGCGCTTGACTCTGAGTTAGATAGAGAAGATATACCCAGTGCGAACGCCAATGCGGCCAATTATGGTTCGATTCCAGATAATATTGAAGCTCAAACTACCACTGACGAGGATGGTGAGGATGGTGATGATTCTCCAACTGACTTGAGTCCGGAGCAGATTAGCATTGTCATCGCCACACTTTATATTGGTTCATTTTTAGCTGCCTTGGATACGACTATTGTCACAACTTTGCTTTCTACAATTGGTTCCGATATCAATGCCTTGTCCAAGAGTGCCTTGATCGGTACTGCTTATCTACTGTCTTCATCAGCGTTCCAACCTCTCTATGGTAAAGTCTCAGATATTTTTGGTCGTAAGTCATGTCTGATATTTGCAAATTCCGTCTTCGCTATAGGATGTATCTTAACTGGGTTCTCCCACTCATTGGCCGGTGTCGCTATCAGTAGATTCATCACAGGTATTGGAGGTTGCGGGCTTAATGCTTTGAGTGTCATCACAGTTTCAGATTTGATTCCATTGAGACAAAGAGGTATTTACCAAGGGTATGGTAATATTGCATTTGGTTCAGGTGCTGCATTAGGTGGTATCTTTGGTGCTTTAATTGATAAGTACTTTGGCTGGGAGTACGCTTTCTTTTCACAGGTTCCTATTGCTTTGAGCAGTATTGTCCTCTTATCAAGAAATCTGAACCTTCCTAAAGGTTCTAAAGGCTTAGGTATGAAGGGATCCAGATGGGAGAAATTTAAACAAGTTGACTTCTTGGGCTCTTCATTGTTAGTCACATCGTTACTGAGCTTTATGATCCTGCTCTCCTTTCTAGGCGAAACTATCCCTGTTAATGGAGGGAAATTTTGGTTTTTGATTATCTACTCAACTGTGTCAATTTTCCTATTTGGCTACGTTGAGTTATACGTTGCCATTCAGCCTATTATCCCTGTCAGACTCTTGACCAATAGAACCGTTCTTTCCTCAAGTTTGGTCAATTGGTTTATGTCAATGTCCGTTTTCACATACATTTATTATATGCCAATCTTTTGGGCTGCTGTCCTCGGTCTAAGTCCAACTCAAATTGGTTACAGAACAATCTCCAACTTTGTTGGTGTTTCTATCGGTTCATTTGGGTCGGGTCTATACATGAGAAAGACTGGTAAGTATTTGACGTTTTCAATTTTTGCTTCTGCAGTTACCGTGATCGGTACTATTATCAACTATTTCTCATCAAGAACTACCCCAACATGGTTTCAGTATATTCAGCTGTTTTTGCCAGGTGCCGGTTATGCTGCAATTTTGACTGTTACTCTGTTAGCATTGATCGCGTCTGTTTCATTTGAACACCAAGCGTCAACAACTGCAATTCAATATGCGTTCAGATCAACTGGTTCTACAATTGGTATCAGTGTAGCAGGCCTCATCTTTCAAGACAGTTTATTGAAGCAGTTGACTGAAAAGTTGAACTCGGTAGATACTCCAGATTTTGGTAGAGATCAAATCAAAGAGGTGATAAAGAAGGCTTTTGATTCATCAGAGTACTCTAAAGTCGCTCCAGAGATTTTCAGAGAGTCAATTATTCAGAGTTATGATATCAGTGCCCATAGAGTATTGTTTTTCAGTATTGTTACTGTGATTCTCTCTTTTGTAGCTGGTTTGTTCATTCAAGAACATCACCTACACACAACCGTCAATAGAAAATAGAAGAAGAAATGGAGAAAAACAATTGCAAGAGGTAAAACTAGATAATATATTTATATAAATTTCATGATAGAAAATAACATGTAGTAAGATCAAAAGTTGCTTAGATTCAAAGATTGTACTGGAATCAGTTTTTTGTAGCTCATCGCTTTCAAGAAAAAAAAAAAAAAAAGAGAAATCAATGACATCAATGAACTCAATACATTGCCAACTCTGCTACAGTTTCACAATGTCCGAACAACAGCCGTCAGTTGACTCAAAGCCACAAAAGCCGGAGTCTAAGAGATCCAAAAAGAAGCATGGCGGCCCAAAACCTCCAATAACGCCTGAATATATCGCTGAACAAAGAGCCAAAAGAGAAGCAGGAAGGAAGGCCAAGCGTGATGCTCTGATTGCTCAAGGAATTGATCCCGACCAAGTGGATATTCCTGCTGATTTGAGATTCATCTCAAGACCCTTGTTAGAGGTTCCTCATTCTTCAGATATACAGGATTTCAATGGGTTGAAAATCTCCATAATGACTTATAATATTCTCGCCCAGGCTCTGATCAGAAGAAAGTTGTTTCCGACTAGTGGAAACGCCCTTAAATGGTTCAAAAGGTCACAGGTTCTGCTGAATGAGTTCAAGTATTATAACAGTGATATAATGTTGTTACAGGAAGTTGACTATATTCAATACAACTCGTTCTGGAAACCAGAGTTGGGAAAACTAGGTTATGACTCTGCTTACACCAGATGGGGTGAAAAAAACCATGGCATTGCAATTTTTTATAAAAGTAATCTTTTTGACGTGACAGATAAAATGCTGATAGATTATGACAAGGAAGTTTCAGGAAATATCCCACCTAGAACAGTAACAAAGAACGTTGGTTTGATTTTAGCGTTAAAGTTCAAACACCAGATATTACAGAACTACCCGAATACCACTCAACGAGGTTTATTAGTTGGTACCACACACCTATTCTGGCATCCGTTTGGTACATTTGAGAGAACCAGACAGAGTTATCTGGTCTTGAGCAAGTTCAAAGAATTTATCGAAAGAGTCTCAATATTGCAAGGAGGTTCATGGTATAAATTCTTTGGCGGTGATTTCAATTCACAACCATACGATGCCCCATATCTATCCCTTTCTTCGAAACCAATCAGATATACTGATCGTTGCAAGACAGTCATTGAATGTTCTTCATCGTATCAATTTTCAAAATTGCGAGAAGGTATAGAGGATGACGATGAGGAAGGTGGTAACATTGAAAAGTTTGGTGAGAATCAGCCAAAATCTCCTACTCCTGAAAGTTTTATACCGACAGAGGAACAGGCATTGTTAGTGAAAGAAATGGAAAATCTTCATAATTCACTACCCATGAGGGCCACTTCTCTATATTCCGTTGCCTATAAACTTGTACATCCTGAAAATGCTGGGTTGGATAATGACAAGTTTGAACCTGAAGTGTCCAATTGGGCTCATTCATGGAGAGGTTTGTTGGATTACATTTTCTACATTGATGAATGGGACCTGCAGAGTAAAGCTGTTTCTAGCTTACAAGAATTTGAAGAGTCATTTGAATTGAGAATCAAAAAATTATTAAGACTCCCTGCCAGTAACGAAATGTGCGATCATGGTCAGCCCCATGAAGGAGAATATCCAAGTGATCATTTGTGCATGATTGCTGAAGTGGAGCTGAAGATGTAACCCTACGTATAACACCTAGAGCAAAATTTAATAGAATGGCTCTGATGTAACTACATCTGGAACATTGCACACGTCAATGCAAAATACATTATCGTATTCCTATACAAAAACAACAGAATATCGAAAAAAAAACCACTTGAAACCTGAAAAATTCAAAATCTAATTAACTTCATCTATATCAACAATACCATTTCTTACAGCCCAGTCCTTTGCATTCAAAAACACATTATGTGGGTCCTGTTCTCTTCTAATCTTTTTAAAGGTTTCCAAATCCTCACCGAACCATTCTTCAACTTTAGTAGCAAAACCTCTCATTTCAGCATCTGAGAATTCCTTTTCATCTTTAGTTTCAGTTTTTACATAGTTCACTGAACCCAAGAAATTCTTTGCCCAATGTGGTTTACCACCTGCAGCACCAAGTGTATCTTCAAATATTTTGTACCATTTACCAATTGGTGAATTGGTTCTGAATGGCCTATACATGGTTGCATTAATGTATAAAGTTAATTGTGAGTTTGTGACATCTGATAATGGGGCGTATTTCAGTTTAGGAGTACCGTCTAAAAGTGGGCGTAAGTTATTTCCTTTGATTGGACCTGGTGAAACCTTGGAACGAGATGTTACATTAGGAGTATTATCTGCTTCGTTGGTGTAGGTTGTATTTGAACAACGAACTTCAATAGGAACGTGGACATAGAAATCATGGTTAGCAGCAGCAGTAGAGATTGAATGTTCTAAACTTCTCAAAATCTCACGACCATTGTTTAGAGGAGCAGCCCATTCGTTGACAAACTGGGAAAACAAACAATCCATATTCAAACCTTCAACAGATGGTTGCACAGAAACATCACCAGTACCAATAGTTACAGTCTTACCAAATTGACGGCTGAACACGAACTTTTCAACATATGGAGTAAATGGTGGGTAAATATGGACTGCCACCCATAACAAACTTTCATAAAAGAATCTGCCTAGAGTCGTACCCCACCAACTTGATCTTGGAGCTGAAAGAGGCTCATCAGTTTTAATCCCTCTCCACAAGACACATCTCTTCGCGTAAGGATACCACCAGACTCTAATATATTCCGAACTGACCCAGATAGTTTCCCATCTCTCTAGTAAGGTTTCGAAACTGATAACTTCTTGAGAAGATTTAATGTTGAAAGCAGGAATAGCACGGATCGTAGCTTTGACAATAATACCAATCTTACCTAGAGATAATAAAGCAGCTCTGAAAATGTCTTGATTAGTGTTCGAATCCAAAAACACCAGCTCACCGCGACCATTAACAATTGTTAAGTTGACAATCTGTTGAGAGACCAAACCGTGATAAGGAGATGCACCATGAGTACCGGTGGAAATAATACCAGCCACGGATTGTTCACTAATAGACCCCAAATTCTGAAGAGCTAGACCCTTTGTATCCAAATAATTGTTGATTTGCTCAATTCTGATACCGGCTTCAACAGTGACATCCGTGAAAAGTCCACTTTCATCTTCTTTTAACTCAAGAACATTGTTCAACTTGTCGAGATTAACCAGCCAGTCATTAGTCATCACCAAATCACTTGGAGAATGGCCAGAACCAACGGTTAACAGGGTTGTATTGGCATTTTTGGCTTCTTTAACTAGATTGATAACTTGATCAATCGTTTCAGGCTGGAAGTACAGTGCTGGCTTGCAGCTGAAGATGCCCGCCCAGTTGGAGAACACATGGTTCTTCTTGCCAATCCCAAGAACGTTTGCCATTTGAACTGGAACAAAGTCTGAGCAAAAGGAGCGTCTGGAAACAATAGGAATCAACTTTTTTTCATTGGTCTGGCGATCAAACGGATTTTGAAAAACAGTGGGCCGGTTTTTTTTTTTTTTTTTTTTTTGGGAAGCTAAAGAGTCTTATTGTGTTCTTTCCATTTACCTACTACTACTTAACTCTGTGTTTGTTTACTTCTACTATTGCTTTCCTTACTGATGTAATGGTCTTTCGCAGGGGTATACGTTTGTGTGCTGGGAAAGATCCAATATCCATATGGTCACGTGATATTATTCGTACACTTGAAGGTTCTCTTGAGAGGTTCCTTGTCTACATATACAAGTCTGCGTGAACCACAGCATATGAGATGCAAGGCTTGACTGTTCAATGAGCTTGAAGTTGTTGTTCAATGCTGCGACTGCCATAACTAGATTCAACTAAGGCATATATACTTATCTATCCAATCTCTTACCGGTTTCAGTACTTTCGCCCTTGTATATTATACAAAAAACTATCAATGCGATACATCTAGCCCATTATCTGACTAACAGATAAAAGCTTTCCAAAGTCGTTAACCCAGCAGCAACTGATCTCCATTATTAACTGTCACTGAGTTCTAATCAGGAACACCTTCGACAGATCGGTACCTGTTTCCCTTTCCGAATCAGGGAACATCGACGTTTTTCGCGGAAATGTGGGACATAACTCGCCTGGAGACGCGTCTTCCAATAGGTGAAGGGTCTATTTGGAACAATAGCGGAAGCGTTTTCGGTGGGTATTGTGGAAGTTAAACGTGTATTCAAACTGCTTCAAGTACTAGAGAAGGTTTTTGTACTTGTATTCCTAGTTAACACCCGGAAATGTGGTCCAAACGTCCTGCATCAAGAAACAATGAGATAGCAGAGCTGAGGAAAGCATGGAGATCAAAGTTTATTAAGAGCAAAATAAAGAACAGAGGATATGGCAGTGGTAGTAAAGACAGAAAGGAGAAAAGCAAGGACTTTCTTCCAGAAGAGAACCTTTTCACTAAACTAGGAGCAAGTGACCAATTTAATGATTCAATTTTAGATGTATCTTATGATTGGGATACCAGAGTGTACAAAAACCAATTTGAAGAGACGACTGAAAGAAGACTAGAGCGGATACTGACATTGAAAGATCTCAGTGCTATCAAAATTGCAGAAAATAGTGAGTTTCTTACGGAACAACTTTTGAGAACCGGTAATTGGCAACAATGGAAGCTAGTATGGCATTACATATCACTGTTCAACAGCGACACATTTGCTGTGTTCAATATGTTTGCGACACTTTTCAGCAATGAACAGAGTTTTTCCTGTCATGATGATATTTTGTCCTACCCTCCATTCAAGAAGAACGTGATTCTTACCTCAACATTACCCAACTCTCAAAATCATAGAGTTGAAAGGTTGTTTGGAAATATCAATATATCCCAATTGGTGAAGAGCTTGAACAGAAGCATTTTTCAAAATGTTGTGTATCTGGAGATATCAAGCTCTAGAGTGACTCAA
Organism: Komagataea norvegica; assembly: GCA_030567455.1. Lineage (NCBI taxonomy): Eukaryota > Fungi > Ascomycota > Saccharomycetes > Phaffomycetales > Wickerhamomycetaceae > Komagataea > Komagataea norvegica. The sequence continues at coordinate 22,269 of JAJLSD010000013.1, forward strand.
CCAGAGCTGTTAGAACTCACAAACCTCAAAAATTTGGCATCTCTAAAAATTGCGAAAGTACGGCCAAGTGACTCAACGATACATACATGGTGCACGTCATTACGATCACAGAAATGGCAAAAGTTACAGATACTCGCAATTCCAGAAGTGTCAAAACTTTCTGTAATGAAGCTTCAAGACGCAGCGAGGAGCTGTCAACTGATGTATATTGAATTGTTACAAGAAAGTTCTTCATCATATCTCAACTTGAGGAGGGATTGGACGGAGCTAGATTATGTCAGTTGGAATGTTTTCAGCGATAGTGCTATGAATGAGCTATGTCATGGAATGCAAACAATAGCAATCCAGAGAAAATTCAAAATTTCTGAGCATACGCTGAATATAGGCAAGGATACCATTATTCTGGATTTCCATATAATGGATCATGTCATCGGCACTGATGATTCAAGCTATCAGGACGATTTTTTGTGGAGCTCACGACCTGCCCCTGCAAAACACTCACAGGCATTGGTCCTTAAGAACAAACTCGTTTTACCCAGTTCAAAGAAAAGGTCCCTGGATACGAACACTAAAAAGAAGCCTTTAAAGAAACTTCAAAAAGTTTCGATGAAATCGTTCTTTGATTTATAATGACCACACGAATGGAATACGGGAAAGAAATGTGTAGTATTAGCGTGTGTTTGTAGAACTACATTTTCTCTTTAATAATTTCCATTTATTACAATCTGACAATCAAATCGTCAGACTGTACAAAATATAGAAAAAAGTTAAAAAAAAATCCAACCGTAATAAGTTTAAAGACATAAATGAAAAGTAGTAGCGATAATAATAAAAAAAAAGAGGATTAAATAATAGGCTCAAAACAAAAGAAGTCGAATGACGAGAACGCCACTGTATTAACAGAATAAAAGAAGGGTATCAAAGATCATCATCAAGATTTAATATTCTTCAGCTTCTTCTGGGTCAACTGAGTCCAAACCAACTTCTTCGTAATCTCTTTCTAAAGCAGCCAAATCTTCTCTGGCCTCCGTGAATTCACCTTCTTCCATACCTTCACCAACATACCAGTGAACGAATGCACGCTTTGAGTACATCAAATCGAATTTTCTGTCAATTCTTCTCCAAGCTTCAGCAATGGCAGTAGTGTTTGAAAGCATACAAACAGCTCTTGAAACAGTAGCTAAACTGGATGATGGTGGAGCAGTTGGTGGTTGATAACAGATACCAATCTTGAAACCGGTTGGAATCCAGTCGACCAATTGAACGGTTTTCTTAGTTTTAACCTGAGCAACAGCATTTTGAACATCTCTTGTAACAACATCACCTCTGTATAACAAACAAGTGGCCATGTATTTACCTACTCTTGGGTCACATTTAACCATTTGGTTACCTGGTTCGAAACAAGCATTAGTGATTTCTGAAACAGAATTAGCTTCATGAGTAGCTCTAGATTTTGAAACGACTGGAGCGTAACCAACTAATGGGAAATGGATTCTTGGGTAAGGAACTAAATTTGTTTGGAATTCGTTTAGATCGACGTTCAATGAACCGTCGAATCTTAAAGAAGCGGTAACTGATGAAACGACTTGAGCAATTAAGTTGTTCAAGTTTGCGAAAGTTGGTCTGGAAATATCCAAGTTTCTTCTGCAGATATCGTAGATAGCTTCATTATCAACCATGAAAGTACAATCAGCATGTTCTAAAGTGGTATGGGTAGTTAAGACAGTGTTGTAAGGCTCAACAACAGAGGTGGACACTTGTGGGGCTGGGTAGACAGCGAACTCCAATTTGGATTTCTTACCATACTCTAAACTTAATTGTTCCAATAACAAAGAACCAAAACCAGAACCAGTACCACCACCTAGGGAATGGGTAAATAGGAAACCTTGTAAACCATCGCATTGATCGGCCATTCTTCTGACTCTGTCTAAGACGTCATCTAATAGATCTCTACCAACGGTGTAATGACCTCTAGCATAGTTATTAGCGGCATCTTCTTTACCAGTGATCAATTGCTCTGGATGGAATAGATCCCTGTATTCCCCAGTTCTGACTTCATCAACAACATTTGGTTCCAAATCAACATATAAGGCTCTTGGAACGTATTTACCTGAACCGGTTTCACTGAAAAAGGTGGAGAAACCTTCTTCACCACCCTTTGGTCTGGTTAAACCTTCCTGTAAATAACCATCTGGTTTAATCCCGTGTTCTAGAGAATATAATTCCCAACAGGCATTACCGATCTGACAACCAGCTTGACCGACTAGAATTACGGTAGTTAGTAAATCGTCCTAAAGTAAAGCCATTGTTTTCGTTGATGACACGTGTAGAGCACCACCGATCCGTGGAGTTTTCTCTGGAGAGTGAATCTGATGCTGAACCACGAACGGTTTTAAATCGAGATAAACACAGATCTGGGATCAACTAAAACACGCGACAACAAAAAAACACGAGACTCGTAATGACAGCTCTCTTCTTGACATGGCGCTCCACCATTGAAACGCGTCAAAAGGGGCAAGCACATACCGTTAATACTAATGACTTCTCTCATTTCTGTGTGCTTCGTTTGTTCTGGTGTGTTTTGGCAACAGTTTTCAAGAACTAAAGTTTTGTTTCAGGTTTTTTTATGTAAACAAACTTTTTCCTTCGCCAAAAAATGGCGAAAACATCGCGAAATGTGTTTATTTACTTTTCCCAATCAGGAATATTATCAAAACGTTCTTGTAACCATGACAACGGTCAAGCTTTCAATAAGCAGCTGACTCCAGGTGAGATAAGATTAGTATCACACATTTGATGTATCGGATGAACACAATTTATTTCTTACTAACTCTTGCAACGATAACCTACCTACAACAACGCAGTAAGTTCACATGTATTAACTTCTAAATATCCCTTTATCCATATAAGCAAAAGATACCAGCTAGCTCCAATATATACCTCTAACTTGTTTAAGCCAAGTCCTTCATAGCACAGCAGCTTCACCTCTTTTTCTCCAGTAATCACTAACTGCGTGCCATTCACCTTGCCATCTTCTAATAGCATTCATTGCAGTCTTTGGGGCTTGCTCCAAAGTTTCATGCCCCTTTTCTTGTAGCGACCCTAAAATATCATGACCAACCATGATCTCGTGCTCAATCACATTAGGAAGTAGTTGATGGTGTAATCTTGGGTATGATAATGTTTCTAACAATGGGAATCCATAACTGTAAATTCTCACGATTGCCTGAAAGACAGCCGTGGTGATTCTACTGCCTCCAGCAGCGCCGATAACAAGATCTGGTTTTCCCAGTTCGTTGACCACAATGGTTGGAACAGTCGACGATAGAGGTCTCTTCCCAGGTTTGATGAAGTTATGGACAGAAGGAGAAACACCGAAGGCGTTAGATCTTCCAGGTATTGAAAAGTCATCCATCTCGTTATTAAGAACGATATCTGTCTCCACGTCATGGACTAAACAGCCAAACAACAAATTCACAGTAGACGTCATTGATACAGCATTATGTTGGTCATCAACGACACTGAAGTGTGTGGTGCCGTGAGGTTCATTTGGCTCATAAGCAGGTTTATAATCCTTCCAATGATTTAAAGTATAGTTATCATGGATATTACTCTGAACCATTTCAACCCATTCCTCGCTAGTGATAAGCTCATTGTTATTAATCGTATCGAACGGATCACCGAGTCTTGATCTTCCACTAGCCATCCATTTCATTGTCTCGATCAATCTGTGAGTAGAAAGCGGATCCATATCACCACCGATATGTTCACCAAATTTATCCATGACCTTTAAACCTGAGATCAACGCTGGTCCACTGCATGAACCTGCACATGTATAGACATCATTTCCCAAATAATTCGTGTATAGCGCATCTGCGACTCCAACATCATAGTTGATGAAATCCTCCCTGGTGAAGATACCATCGTTGGAGTTGATACTCTTGATTAAATTAGAAGCGATCGGCCCATCTGGATCATAAAAGATTGCATCACTTCCATTGTTAGCTATTAGCTTCAAAGTCTTGGATAACGTTGGTCTAGTTATTAGATCACCGGCCTTCAATAGTTTCTTCTCTGAAATATCTTTGAATAGGTATTGCCAGTCATTAGAGTATGCCTTGAAGAAATCCTCATCACTTTCAATAGCAGCACTTAACACATCTGAGACTATCCACCCCTTTTCTGTTAAATCGACAACAGGTTGAATCACATCATGCCAACTTAACTTCCCTGATCCTTGTAGTTCAAACAGCCTGTAAAGACCTTTAATCTCACCCGGTATTCCTGCAGCAAGTCCACCTACTTTTGAAAGTAGATCATCATGAGCATACATATTCTTGTGGCTTTTCAATGGGGCAGCTTCTCGTGCATCGATTGAGATAGGGTTCTCTTTATACTTCTTACTGACAATGTACCCGCCGCCGCCAATACCTGAGTTGAAAGAGTTGACAGCGCCAATACACAGAGCGACAGTGACTGATGCGTCGGCATTTCCGCCAATTTTCAAGATGTCTATACCCATCTCAGAGCACTCCTTCACATCAGATGCAACGGCCCCACGAAGAGATTTGTGAAGATGCTTGGAGTTTGGAGTCAATGACGGTTCCCTTTTCAAAGGACTGATGTCAATACCTCTCTTTGGCGCCGCCACATTGAACTTGGCCAAATATGATGATGAAGAGTCGAGTTGAGTAGTGTGGATCTGGACGAGTGTGTGGAATATGATCAGTGATACGGATATCAGTGAAATCGACAGATATGTCAGTCTTTTGAACAACTGCGGTCTGTGAGAACGCTGTCCGGCTTCAGCTAAAGCTGAGTCTTTATGTGTCATTGTGTGTCTTGTGCGAAGTGCGGGTAGATAAGCCACAGATCTGATGACAAAAACGGTGACGGGGCTCTAACTATCACACACCTTCAGAGGCAATAACGGTTCCCACTTTTGTTTCAGCTGAATCGTTAAGTGACAGCAGGAAGAGCAGTGTAATAACAGCAAGAAGAAGAAGAGGAAGAAGCAAAGTAATAGCAGGAAAGGGTAAAGATCAGGTCCTGTGTGTTATCGCCATGAAAAATTCTAATCTGACGCCGATGCGTATGCGCCACACCAAAAAAAAACGGCTCCTGCCGCTGACTAAGCCTGGCTGGAACGTTACTATACTAGAGCTGTACTAGAGCTATCTATAAATAAAAGAGAGAATAGTATCTTGTAACTCAACGAGTAAGTGCGCATGGGAAACCATACTACTGCTGGAGAGTACCAACTTTCGTTAATCAAAAAATATTTATAAGCTTCGTATATAATATATAAAGAAATCTCTATTTACAACAGTGAGATATGTGCATAACTTCATATTTACTCGATGATACGGGTGACTAAACCAGTACCAACGGTTCTACCACCTTCTCTGATGTTAAATCTTTGACCGGTTTCAAGAGCAGTTGGATGAACCAAGGTACATTCCATTTCAACGTTGTCACCTGGTAAGACTTGCTGAGAGTGATCAGCATCTTCTGGGAAGGTTAAAGTAACAGTGACATCACCGGTTCTGATGAACAATTGAGGTCTGTAGTTTTCAGCAAAACCTGAATGACGACCACCTTCTTCTTTAGTCAAGACGTATAAAGAGGCCAAGAATTTGGTGTGTGCGGAAACGGTGTTGACTTTAGAGATAACCATACCTCTCTTGATATCATCTCTCTTAACACCACGTAATAAGATACCACAGTTATCACCAGCCATAGCTTGGTCTAATTCCTTTTTGAACATCTCAATACCGGTGACGGTGGTTTTGATTGGAGTCTTGTTGTAGCCGACAATTTCGATTTCATCACCTTTCTTCAAGTTACCTCTTTCAACACGACCGGTACAGACGGTACCTCTACCAGAAATGGAGAAGACATCTTCAACACCCATCAAGAATGGTTTTTCCAAATCTCTAGTTGGAGTTGGAATGTATTCATCAACGGCTTCCAACAATCTGTCGATTGATTGAGCACCGATTTCAGGTTCACGACCTTCCAAAGCACATAGAGCAGAACCCATGATAACTGGGGTGTTATCACCATCGAAACCATAAGTGGCAATCAACTCTCTCATTTCCATTTCAACCAATTCCAACATTTCTGGATCATCAATAGTGTCAACCTTGTTAACAAACACGACAATGTGTTGAACACCAACCTGTCTAGCCAATAGCAAATGTTCTCTAGTTTGAGGCATTTGACCATCGGTAGCGGCAACGACAATAATAGCACCATCCATTTGAGCGGCACCGGTGATCATATTCTTGATATAATCTTGATGCCCTGGACAATCGACATGGGAGTAATGTCTGTTGGCAGTTTCGTATTCGACATGGGCAGTGGAGATGGTGATCCCTCTAGCTCTTTCTTCAGGGGCTTTATCGATGGAGGAGTAGTCCAAGAAGTCGGCACCACCTTTCTCAGCAAGGCACTTGGTGATGGCTGCGGTCAAGGTGGTCTTACCGTGATCGACATGGCCAATGGTACCAATGTTCAAATGTGGTTTGGTACGGTCAAAAGTGGCGGCAGTACGCGTGAAAGCAGGAGCAATGGCGCGTTTGACGGTTGGGCCCGCGGAGGCACGAACCGACAAGCGGAGGAGACTGGTCAGGGTCTTGGAGTACATTGTTTTCGAGCAAGTAGAACTAGTTCAGTCTTTCTGAATCAGAAGTTCTTTATCGGTTTTTTCCTCGATTTTTAATTCTTCGAGAAACTAAAAAATTTTCTGCGACGGTTACCCTGCCTTTACATAGTAAGTAGCCCTTCTACTAGTCTATTAGTCTGCTGGTCTACTAGTCTACTAGTCAGTGTCTTCGTGAAGTGTTCCATTCGTATACTATACACACGATGGACAGCTGCACCGTGTTCGTTGCTGGAATATCCAACGTTGACAAGATACGCCTCGAGGCTCCGCTCTCCATGTCGGTGGAGCAATTGAAGCAACGCATCAGAGACAAGCTACCGCAAGGTATGCTTGCGAGAGTGGGAATATCCACTGCTGGAGGGCTCAGCATCAACAAATACGCTACTCTTGGGGAACTCTACAACGGCACCACTGTCGCTGATGATGACGATGCGGGTACTGGCAGTGGTAGTGGTAGTGGTGGTTCAAAGAAGTTCATCGATCTACAGCTAACAGTGTGTCTATGCGGTGGTAAAGGCGGGTTTGGCGAGTTGCTGAAGCAGAGAGCCAGAACCACCCGCAGAAAACACGGGAAGAACTCGCAGTCAAGTTCCAAGGACTTGTACAGGACACTGGACGGCCGCAGAGTCAAGAATGTCAAGAGATTAAAGCAGTTGGAGGACTACATCAACACTTTGGACGAAGCAGAGAGCCAGAAGTTTAAGGAAAAGAGAGCCAAGTTGGAGAAGATACTGGATGTTGATCTGGAGAAGAATGTCAAGTTTGACGATATGGACTTTCTTGAGGATGTTGAGAAACAGATTGAGGAGATCAGAAATGCTGTGAGCTATGACTATGAGGACATTGACTCGGACTCATCTGATTCAAATGCCAATGATAGTGATAGTGATAGTGATAGTGATAGTGAGTCCAGCGAAGACGAGAAACCATCATCTTCCAAACAACAAAAAAGCTGCAACTTTGCATCATTCTTCGATGAGGCACCAGGGGGACCTTCCCCATCATCACCATCTGCTGCCAACAACTCCAAAACACCTAAAGACCCAAAGAAGAAGAAGAAGTGATGATATGATATGATTGTGATGTCTTTACCAGCAAAGGCGGGTAACGCTGGTTTTTCTGATGACAATTTTCTTTATTCTTTTTTTTTTTGTTATTTTTTTTTTTTTTTCAAACGACAACTTTCATGAGTCTCCAGCTCTCCAATTCCATTGTGTTCACCTCAATCACCACTCGCCAAACTGTCCAATGTCCGCTCCTGTCAAGGATGTTAACTTCCAAGTTGACACATTCATCGAGTATGTTGAATTCTCTCCTCCGCATCGCTTTGTCATTGGGCTCTTTCCTAACGCAGTCACTGCAGCAAACTGAAACGCCGTGAAATCTCAGGCTCATATAAAGTCGCTTTAGAAACATGTCATCTCCTGATGCGTGTCATATCTGCTGCCAGGTGGCATCATTCCGACCAGCTGATCTCCCAGATACGGCAATTAGGTAAAACGTTAGAAAATGCACAGCCGAAGGAGTTCTCGTCAGGAAATGTCGTGCGCAGAGTATTGGCCATAATACGAGACGAAGTCGAAGTGGATAATGACTCACATGCACCATTGATCACATCCATGTTCAGTCTATTGACCACGAACCCTGAACACCAGGAGCCTCTAAATAAAAAGAAAGCGACTACTACCACTACCACTACTACTACTACTACTACTGAGGCGCCTGCAAATCCAAGAGTCTCTAACCACAAACATCATGATTTAAGATCAATTATCATACAGGGTATAAAGGATCTGATCGATGAGATTTCTAGTATTGACGAAGGTATTGAATCAATGGCTGTTGATTTAATTCACGACAACGAAATCCTGTTGACACCTACACCTGACTCCAAGACAGTTTTGAAGTTTTTACTAAAGGCAAGACAGAAGAGAAAATTCACAGTCTTGGTCACTGAATCCTACCCGAATGCAACAGCAATCGCTCATGATTTCGCAAAGACTTTATCAGAAGCCAAAATTGATACCGTTGTCATTCCAGACTCGCATGTGTTTGCAGTGATGTCAAGAGTCGGTAAGGTGATCATTGGTGCTAAATCCGTTTTCGCCAACGGTGGGAGTCTTTCAAGCACCGGTGTCGCTGCTGCCTGTGAGTCTGCCAAAGAGCACAAGACGCCAGTTTTCTCAGTAACGGGTCTATACAAACTGAGTCCAACTTATCCCTTTGACACTGAGACTTTGATTGAATCTGGTAATTCCGGGAGAGTTGTCAGTTTCTCAGATAACAAACTGGTCGAATTGGCTGATATTTCCAACCCTTTGCATGATTACATCCCTCCAGAACATATCGACATCTATATCACAAACATGTATGTTATCCTATTTTTTTGTTTCTTGCTCTTTTCAACAATGTTACTAACTTATTTCAACAGTGGTGGTTTTGCCCCAAGTTTTATCTACCGTATTGTCCTTGACAACTACAAAACTGAGGATGTTGATCTGGATTAGTCTGTTTTTTTCCCCATTTATAGCTAATCGAAATACAGACAATTACTCCTCCTCCTGCTCCCTCACCCCACCCCACCCACACAATTGTAGTTCATTGTTGGCCTATATATAGAACCTGCCCCGTGCCTCGCTCGGTCTATGATTTTGCAATATCTAGATCTTGAGCTGGATGCTCATCTGTTAATGTCGGTCCATGTATTTATACGTGGACCGGTAGGTTGAGTAAAGGGCTAGATTGATAGCTTACCCTTTTTTTGAGTGCGATTTCTTCAAGGTTTGATATACCCAGGATGAAATTGCAATTACAGGGGTGCACATTCTCTTTTAATACTAATTTAATCTCTTTCATCATCTTCTTCATTAATTGTTCTATTTTGTAGTAGAAATTGTAACAAATCTTTGCTCGATAAAGTCAAACGAAGCGCGTACAAACTGGTTTAGAAGCCAGAACCACGCAGATGAAACTGAAGATCGCCACCAGTTCTGTCGATAGACTGAAGAGTAAGTACATGACACACCAGCACCACCATCACTCTTTCCAAAACTAACCAATTCTCAAAAGATGCCCTCAGTCCAACAGTCTCACTGCGAAAATACGCAGTGCTAAGATTCACTCCAGAACATCTCAACATTATATCAGCAAGTCCCAATGAACCACAAGTCTACTGCAAACTGTCAAATGAGATCTTCGACCTTTACCAGGTTGAATCGGTCAGAGATAACGTGATCAGCTTTGAGATAAATGTTGATCAGCTATACCAAGTTTTGAGACAATACGAACGTTCAAATGCTGAACAGCTAGCTATAAGATTGCAGAAAAAGGAGAACCAAACAGGTAAAAGAGTAGCCTCTCTAGCACTTTTCTTCAATGATTCGACTGGAACTTCGAGTACAGTAAGTCATACATTTAGCATAGTCGTAAGGCTGCTGAGGAAAGAAAATGATGAGAAGATCGTGGAGCCAGAATTGACGAATGTCGATGTCATGATGAAACTGCCAGAAGATATAAACGCGTTGTTCAAAAGGGTCGAACGCTACAAGAATGCAAATTTCATAACGGTAAAGGGCACTAGACAAGGTGTATTGTTGTTGAATTTACAAAAGGAAGATAACTTGAACATAATGTTGACTTGGAATGACCATCTGAAAGTGCAAAGTGAGATTACGGAAGGAGACAGAAGTCAGGAGGATCCTGAAGAATACGAGATCATGGTGAGATCAAAAGACTGGAAATTGGGATCCAGGATATGTGAAGTTTGCAAAAATGTCGTGTTGATCATCAGCAGGGATGAGGCACTCGTGTTTCATTGTTTTTTAGACGAGTCTGAAGTGTGTCAGATTATATATTTCGTCAATGCAGTGAAGCAGTAAATCAATCACACTACAAAGTTGAGACAAAGAAAATCATCATTATTAAAGAAAAAATTAAGCAATAACGATTATGGAAAAGCGCTATTTGTGTTCCTCACTGAACTTCTTAATGAAGTCAACCAATAGATCAACTGATTCCTCAGTGACAGCATTATAAATAGAGGCACGGAATCCACCAACAGATCTATGACCTTTCAATCCAGTTAGCTTGAGTTCACTAGATTTGGCTAAGAACTCCGCATCTAGTCCTTCCTTTTTAATAGTGAAAACCACATTCATGTGACTTCTAACTGATTTCTCTACTGGTAGATTATATAACTCTGGATACGAATCTAAAACTTGATACAACTTGGCAGCTTTACGTTCGTTCTTTTCTTGTTGCTTCTTCAACCCACCGTTCTTTATCAAGTTTTCCAAAACTAGCTTCAAGACGTGTAGAGTGAAAATTGGAATCGTATTGTAAGCACTGTTGTTTTTCACGACAGTTGGGAAATGGAAGGCAATCGGAGAGAGCGGCGCATTCAACGCTTTCAATTCGTCATCTGAGGCTTGTTCCAATAGTGATTTCTTGATGATATAGATGGTTAAACCTGCTAATCCAACATTCTTTTGAGCACCTGCAATAAGTAAACCGAATTTGCTGATATCAATTTCACGGGAAAGGATATTCGATGATAGATCAGCAACAAGCTCAATGCCTTCGAATTCAGGCACAAACGGGAATTCAACACCATTAACAGTTTCATTGTCACAGTAAAAGACATACGCAGTTTCCTCAGGGTTTGGCTTAGTCCACTCTTCAAATGGTTGAATCTTACCATATGAACCATATGTTTTCTTAGAGTCAGTAATGATCTCAGTCTCGACACCAAGTCTAGAAGCCTCCTCTTCAGCTTTTTTACTCCATGCACCTGTAATTGCATAGGCACCTTTACCTTTCTTGCCAGTTTTCTTAACGTATGAGGCCAATAAATTAGTAGCGACAGATGAGAACCCGCTGGTACCACCACCCTGTAGGAAGAAAACCTCATGGGTATCCGGAATGCTCAACAATTCCTTAAAATGAGCCTTCGTGTCATCAATGACTTTAGCAGCTGGGGAGGAACGATGTGAGATTTCACCAACACCTAACCCGCTACCTTCATAGTTGATCAAGTCGTATGCTGCCTGCTGCAAAACATCTGTAGGAAGCACAGCAGGACCTGCACCGAAGTAATGTGGTTGCTCACGTTCTAATGATTGTGCCATTCTGGTATATACAATCTACTTCTTCTTTCTGACTGGATAGTAGGTATAAAGCAATCTGGCAGCAGGAAGAGTTTTTACAACACAACTGTTGAGTCAAAAAAAATGAGGTAAATTATACAATTTTGGATTAACTCCGGATTTGGCAGCTGTTTGTGCCATCTCCTACAAATGTGGATTTCTATGCTATGTGTAATGAGGCTAAACTATGTACAGCTCTAGTAGACTACGGTGAGCGACGCAGGAATGACTGGTATGCATCGGTATCCACCGTCACGTTCCCGATCGCTTTCATCTTCTTTTTCCCCTCTTTCTGATTCACAAGCAGCTTCTTTCTTCTCGATATATCAGATGCATGTAATTTAGCTAGAACATCCTTTCTCTTCGCTTTAACTGTTGATCTAGCAACAACTTTATTATTGGCTTTTGCCTGGATAGCCACTTCAAATAGCTGGTTCTTGACGTGCTCTTTGAACTTTTCAACCCATTCTCTGCCCACTGATTGCACTAATGAGTTATGCATCACTTGAGCTAACGCATCAACACCTTTACCATTCACCAACAGTTCCAGTTTACAAATATGCGAATCCCGATAGCCAGCATCTTCGTAGTCCAATGATGCATAACCCCTAGTGGAAGATTTTAACTTACCGAAAAAGTCATCGACTAAATGCGCCAAAGGGATTTCATAACGTAGAAGAACTTGACCAGTGGTTAGATACTGGATCTCTTTTTGAACACCTCTGTTGTTATCAGAGAGTTTGATGACAGTACCGAGGTACTCTTGAGGGAATGTCATAATGACTTCAACAAAAGGCTCTTGGAACTTTTTTATATTCATTCTCTTTGTTGTTGCATCAGGAAAATCATCAGGATTTGTGATGATTTTCTCGGTATCATCATTCATGATAACCTTGTACGGCACAGTTGGGTTTGTTAAAATCAAAGAGGCACCATATTCCTTCTCTAATCTTTCTTTGAAAACAGACGCATGTAAGGATCCTAAAAACCCTAATCTCCAACCTTGACCAAGTGCATTCGATGTTTCTCTCTGTAACGTCACGGATCTATCATTCAATACCAAATGACTCATATGTTCATCCAAATCTTTGAAGTCTGTAAAATCAGCAGGGAAAGCACCAACGAAAACCATCGGCTTTGGTTCTTCGAATCCAGGTAGCGGTTTGGCAGGATCGTTGACATTCATAAATGTATCTCCAATTATGGCTTCCGAAGTGTCCTTCATACCACAAACAATGTATCCAACTTGTCCAGCACTTAGTCTATCCATAGATGTCTTTTCAGGATACATTATACCGACATCTCTAACTTCATACTTCTTCTGTGTGTGAGGGGAAAAAACTTTTTGACCCTTTTTGATCGATCCATCAACTGCATGAACTAATAGAACAACACCAAGATATGAATCATACCACGAGTCAACCAGAAGTGCTCTGAATGGGTCCTTTAACTTACCAGTTGGTGGCGGGATACGTTCAATAATCGCAGGGATCAGCTGTTCAACATTCAACCCTGTTTTTGCAGAAACTTGAATGATATCTTCCTCTGGTAACTCGAACGTCGTTTCGACTTGTTCAATGGATCTTGGTATATCCGCTTTGTCAAGGTCTATTTTGTTTATAACTGGTATCAGTTTCAGACCCAAACTATAAGCAAGGTAGAAATTAGCCACTGTCTGTGCCTGGACACCTTGAGATGCATCTACTAAAAGCAGCGCACCACCGCAAGATGCATATGATCTTGACACTTCAGCTCTGAAATCAACATGACCGGGCGTATCCACCAAATGAAGCAGGTACTCCTCCCCTTTATAATTGTAGAACATAGAGCAGGTCTGTGCCTTGACAGTGATACCTCTCTCCCTTTCCACGTCTAGTTTATCCAACACTTGTTTCCCACCAGGTTTCACAACACCGGTCTGCTCCAGTAGCCGATCACTCAAAGTTGATTTACCGTGATCCACATGTGCAACAATACTGAAATTTCTGTATCTCTCAATTGGGATTGAATCTATCTTTTCCTGGATTGACAGCTCACTTGGACTTTTACTATGGTTGGGGTTGTGATTATTATTATGAAGGTTTAATCGCGTTGTGGAGAAAGCAGCATGCCGTATAATCAAGCTCTGGCCAGCTTTATATATGCTCCTCGAGATAGCTGCAGTAGCCCCCGTGTTCAGCAGGCACTTCATAATCCCCGCGTGCAACCTCTATAAAATTACAGCCAACCTGATGTCTGCAGTGCAACAACGCTTCTGGAATAATTAATACGTTCTCGAGACAAGTCTTCGTTCGAAAGCTCATCGCTGCAAATAAAAAAGAAAAAAAAAAATTAAGTGAATAGTTTCTGGTTCGGACACAGACGTATGGACTTTTTTTTTTTTTTTCTTTTGAAGCTGATTGATGGCTTTTCGAATCTTGTCCTCTCTCTGTTGTTCTCATATCGGTAGCTGCTAGCATGTCTAACACGTCGAAGCTCGTTGCTATTGCTGCCACAAGTGCGCTAGCTGGGGCTGCTTTACTCGAAGCATACCATAGATACAGCTCTATTGGTAAGAGTGATGGATCTCCAAAGAAACGGAAAAATGTCCTACTTCCATCAGGGGAGCATGACGAAGAGTTGATACGGGAGCAGCTGGCTAGAAACTACGCTTTCCTAGGGGAGGATGGTATGGCTAAAATCAGGGATCAGTTTGTCGTCGTTGTTGGTGCTGGTGGTGTTGGGTCATGGGTTTGTACAATGTTGATCCGTGCTGGGGTCAAGAAGTTGAGAATTATTGATTTCGATCAGGTTTCCTTATCCAGTTTGAACAGACACGCAGTTGCAACATTGGAGGATGTCGGTACCTCTAAAGTTGAATGTTTGAAGAAGCACTTGCTGAAGATTGCACCTTGGGCAGTTATCGAACCTGTGAATCAACTATGGCATCTACCTAATGCTGAAGAAACGTTACTGCATGGAAGTCCAACATTTATCGTTGATTGTATTGATAATATCGATACCAAGGTTGACCTATTAGCATTTGCTCATGAGCATGATTTGAAAATTGTCAGTTCAATGGGTGCTGCATGTAAATCTGATCCATCACGAATCAACATCGGAGATATTTCAAACACTGAAGAAGACTCGCTAGCTAGAGCTGTTAGACGTCGTTTGAAACAAAAGGGTATAGTCTCAAAGATCCCTGTGGTATTTTCAGCAGAAAAGCCAGATCCTAGAAAAGCCCAACTGTTGCCTTTACCTGAAGACGAATTTCAGAAGGGAAAAGTAGACGAACTAAGTGCCTTGAAAGATTTCAGAGTAAGAATACTACCTGTTTTGGGAACCATGCCTGCAGTTTTTGGGTTGACCATTGTTACATATATCCTAACCTCAGTGGCAGGGTACCCAATCGAGCCAATACAAGGTAAGAATAGAATAAAGATATATGACGGGATCTTCCAGACTTTAGCAGCACAACAAAGCAGAACTGGTCAAGACGATCAAAGAGTCCCAATTGCATTGAAAGAGGTGCCTTATATTGTTGAAGAAGTATTCAGAGGTAAATCACCAATTTCTGGATTTTCTACAAAATTGACGCTATCCAGATGGGACCCAAAGAAACCTGTCGGATTGACCAATGTTGTGATCATGACCAAAGATGAACAGAAAATTCATGAAGATAGAGCCTTGAATGGCGGTGAAGAGTTGTCTGCTGTTTATCCTGATAATGTTTTGGAATTGGTTCAGAGAAGGTTTAAAGAAGAGGAATATTATGAACAATTCAGATAACGAAACCAGGGGAACTTATAGACATAGAATTGTTTAGGGGATGAAGGATGAAGCATGCATATAGAAACTCTTATATAGAAAGATGCCAGTTGTTATTTGTACTCAGATGAAACCAAAAAAAAAAAAAATATCAATAATCAGGCTCAAGACAACAACCAGAAACGCAAAAAAGGCAATAAAGCAACATTAAACGGGACACAATAATAATCAATCAACTAAAAACTCATTAAAAATCAAACGGAACACAAATCAGGTATAAATTGAAGCCCCTAATGGAACTGATTGCTCCTGATGGTAATCAGGAACTTGTGAATCTTCATGGAAATACTCATGTAGTAATGCACGTTTAGCGGAAATTCTACCGGCAGGGTCATAAACCAACATCTGCTCCAATAGATCAACACCAGCAGCATCCAATGGAGGTACTGATTGCTGTAAGTCTTTTCTTGACCATTTTGGGAAGGTTGGCTTGAAATCTGGCAAATAGGTGACATCTGGCCAAACGTCGTCATTTGGAGTACCCAAAATTCTAAAGATTCTGAATATCTGATCAATTTCAGAATCACCTGCAAATATTGGTTTTCTGTTAACCATTTCAGCAAAGATACAACCAATCGACCAAATATCGACACCTGTTGAATATTGTTTACCACCTAATAAAATTTCAGGCGCTCTGTACCATAGTGTGACAACTTCGTGGGTGTATGCCCTTAATGGAACACCGAAAGCTCTGGCTAACCCAAAATCAGCCAATTTCAAGGTACCGTCCTTATTAATCAATAAATTTTGAGGTTTTAAATCTCTATGTAGAATTCTATGCGCATGGCAATAAGCTGTACCTTTGACTAGTTGGACCATAAATCTCTTGACCATATCAGCACCTAACCCGACACCAGCCGGTATAGACTCCATGTACTTCTTCAAGTCTAAATCTAAGAATTCACAGACCAAATATAGTTTATGAGAATCTGAATGGATGATATCATAAAGTCTGACGGTATTGTCATCCCTTAACTCCTTTAGTAGTGAAATCTCACGAATAGCAGTCGATGGGACACCTTCGTCCTCTGATTCCAAACGAATCTTCTTCAATGCAACAACTCTATTATTATGCTTGATATCTAAGGCTTTGTACACGACACCATAAGTACCTGGATAATTAGTTAGTACAGCACTTCGGTTGGAAAAAAAAACACCGACTTACCTTCTCCAATCTTCTCTAAACGTTGATAATTTGATAAATCAACCATTTTAGGATATTTCTATAGGCAATAGGACGAAGTTCTTGGGATGATGATAGCTCTAATCTAATGAAATTAGTAGACCGCAAGGAGATCCAGCTTATATCTGAGTTCGCAGGAAGATGAAATAATAACACAACGTCTCGAGATGCGCGTTGGGCAGAATGCAAGTTAAGGCAAAAACAGAGAACACTCTATATAGACTCAATCTCCAGACTACTGAGTTAGGACTTGGACAAACGATTGAAAGCACACAGACACTTTTGTAACTGTTTCGAAATCGCTTTTTTTCGTTTGGTTTGCAAATCCGGTGAGATTCCCAAAACGTAAACAAAAACAAACGAGCTTGGCTGCCGAATCGGGAAGGCAGGGCAGCTTCAGCTCAGCTTCAACTTAGCGACTTCTTACGCTTGAGTACAGTACAGTACAGTACAGACAGGTAGATAGATAGATAGATAGATAGATGGTCATGAAGATTTAAAAGATACACTAGTCCTTCTTAGCACGGGCAGCTTTACGAAGGGCTCTGGTTCTGATATCTTGGTGGAACTTGAGATTGACCTTATTGGCAAGTCTGCTGTACACACCAGCAGTGTTCTCAATCCACCAGTGCATCAAGGCATGGGCCCAGTATGGGGTCGATG
The DNA here is from genome assembly GCA_030567455.1 of Komagataea norvegica. Classification (NCBI taxonomy): domain Eukaryota; kingdom Fungi; phylum Ascomycota; class Saccharomycetes; order Phaffomycetales; family Wickerhamomycetaceae; genus Komagataea; species Komagataea norvegica. Next base: position 39,736 of record JAJLSD010000013.1, read on the forward strand.
TGCCGTAACGCTCTTGAGCACCAGTACGGCGGCCAACAGATCTTAGAACAGAAGCGACGAATACCTTTGGGGTTGGAATGGCCAATGATGAACGTCTAATTTTAGACATTGCAGAAGTGACTAAATATGAAATGGCCAATTCAACATCAATATTGGAACTGGCTAGTTCACCAGATAGTGCTGCACTCCATTGTTGTAAGAATGCTTTGGATCCAGAGTAGGTGGCTAAGAGTGGACTTGGTAGCAATCCACCAAATGAACCCATGGTTAAAATCAAACCACGAGAATTTCTTGCTGTTTCCAAAGTTTCAGTGATACGAGGAATCACGATCTGTGTAGTGAGTAGAGTAGCTGTGTTGTTAATGGTGATGATGTCTCTCAGTTCTTTTTCATCGGTTTGTGCGAAGGGAACAGGTATTGAATGAGATTGGCCAACATTGTTGATCAAAATTGTGACTTGCAAGTTGCTCACCAATTCCTTGATCAATTCATAATTGGATGGTTCATCACTAGCGAAATCAATTGCCAAAGTCTTAGTTTGAACCTTATAGGTGTCCTCAATGGTTCTAGCCAACTCATCTAGTTTAGACTGCGTTCTTGAAATCAAAGCAACGTTGAAGCCCCTCTTGGCCAATTGTAATGAATATTCCTTACCAATACCATCAGAGGCACCGGTAATAACAGCCCATTTACCTGAGAATGCACCGTACTTCTTGAAATCAGTTGCCGGTAAGATGAACAAATCGGCTAGCAAAGCAGTGTAACTCAGGGTCAACGTGGTCAATTTCACTACACCTAGCCCGAGGATAAGGTACAGAAATGCACTGACGATTGGACAGTCGCGGGTCAATTGATCAAAGCCTGTAATGAACGACATTTCCTACTTATTGATTTGCAGAATAGACAAGAACAAGTCTGAAGTATTCACCCTACTGCTGCTATTGTTCGTATTTGCCGTTTTCAAATTTCGCTAAAAATAAAAAAATAAAAAAAAAAAAAAAAAAAAAACCGAAAACTTGGTTCGCAGCCTCAAAGACTGACAGTGCTAACAATCTGTGGGTGAACCCCTGTGTCAGCCTGATCTACATGGACAACTGTTCTGATTTAAGACACGTTCAGGTATTCAATTCGAGCTAATATTTAATCAGATGTAGATTCTGCTGCAGAAGCACATGCCATGCACACACAATAAGAGCCCGCAGATTTCCAGAAATCGAAGTGACGCGAAACCCGACACGAAACTCACGCGACGCGACGCCAAATTTCCGCATCGGGTATAAATTGTTTTCCGGATCGGGAAATGATATAACGTACATAGGATTCTTATTTCCACACGCTTGAAATTTATACTGCTTCTTTTAAGTTGACCTTATTCTCTTCTTCTTCTTCTTCTTCTTCTCTATCTTTACTTGCCCCCAATCATTATTATAGAGATAAACACCAATGGGAGTACTGGACTTTTTGCGATCACCATCAAAGCAGACTGCTATTAAACAAGATGATGAGGTTTACGTTGGAAAGACGGAAGATCATCATCATCAACATTCCAGTTCTGGAGTTCAAAAACTTCCCAAAGTCTTGAGAGACATTCAAGAACAATTAAACTCACAGCATCTGGTTCCAATTAATGGCAAAAGAACAAGAAAATCGGAGATGTTTTCCTACAGCGATGAACAGTTACCATCAAAGAAGAAGAAAGTTGTCACTGGAAACAACTTCAACAATACATCTGCATTAGGGATGATTTCACCTGAAGTGACACCTAAAAAGATAGTCAAGCCAGCATTCTCATTGGCAGACACATTGACGTCTAACACAACCAATGACTCTGTTGTCAAGAAGCTGGATTTTTCAGCAGAGAGTAAAGGCCCTATTTCACCACCAGCGACGCCAGTCAAACTTGAATCCAACTCGTTGTTGATCACTCCATCTGCAACACCAAAGAAACTCCAGCTATTAGAAAGCGAAGACAAAAAGTCATCTTCTCTATTGTCAGAAGAACAAAAGTCGCCTGAGATCACAAAATCAATCTTCACAAGAGCTAAGGCACTATTTCAGAGAAGTTATAGTTACAAATCAGTTCCAGAATTACCTGAACGTTCAGAAGAGGCAAAGGCACTAAATACCTTTCTTCTAGAGAACATCATTCAAGGATCATCATCTTCACTATATATCAGTGGACCTCCAGGCACAGGCAAAACAGCACAGACTAAATTAAATTTAGCACAATTGATTGACATACAGTCACCTAAGCCTACCCAAATATGTGAGATCAATGGGAAAGATTACAAACTAAGATATACATACATTAACTGTATGACTATTTCAAGAGTTCAGAATGTTTACCAAGATATTTTTCAGAACTTGACAAACTCAAAAACAACTATAAGTCAATCGAAAGATGACCTTCTGGAGGCTTTATCTGATTCAAACCAAGCTGATATGAATATTATAGTATTAGATGAATTGGATAAGCTAATCACATCAGACCAACAGATCTTGTTTGAGATCTTTTCATGGGTTATATTCCCACAGACCAAAATGATTCTACTTGGAATCTCAAATGCTTTGGACATGGTGGATAGATTATTACCAAGATTAAAAATTAATGGGTTGAATCCTCATACTTTATCATTCTTACCATATAACTCTACACAGATTGCAAACATCATCAAGTCGAGGTTGAGATTGCTAAATGAGGATCCAAGTTCTGAAATAACCCCATTGTTTCATCCAGCAGCGATTCAACTTGCATCTAAGAAGTCTTCTTCAAATACTGGTGATTTGAGAAAGGCATTTGACATTTGCAGAAGATCTATAGAACTATTAGAAAGAGAACTGAAAACAACAGGCAATGTTTTCAATCCTAACTCAATAGCTGGAAACACATCATTGGTGAAAATAAACCATGTTGCTAGAGTTTGTAATAATGTTTTCAACCAGAATCAGTCATTAAAATTGAAGAGTTTGAATTTCTTACAGAAGAATTTGGTTTGCATATTAGTTAAAGCTGAAGAAGAACACAAAAATGGAAACATCCCTAATGCTACAAATTATTTAACACTAAATGCCTTCTTTGAGTTTTATTTGAAGCAGGGGAAAAGTGATTCGTTGATTGGTGTTTTGAAGAAGGGCGAATTTTTAGAAGTTTTAACTGGATTAGAAAGTCTAGGTGTGATTCAAATTAATAGAGTTATGAATAAGAATAACTCAGAATCAAGAATCTCATCTCGTTTGGTAAAAAGAGAGTTGATCGATGCTATCAAGGGCATTTCGATTTTGGAACAATTGGTGCATGATTGAGTACGATTAATACAATACGGAGAATGTAATAGATATAGGTTTAATAGATATAGGTCTTTTCTTGTCATTACTATTGTTGTAGTTTTTTGAACTGATAAAATAGCTTTTTATCTGTTTACCATCCTTATCCCTGTAATGAAACCTAACAAAATACTGAAACGTCGCACATTTATCAGTCAACCACAATACATTATTGGATTCTTTCAATATATACTCTATCAATATAGTATTTGTAAGTATTTATACAAAGGCTTATAAGCTTTCTCTGTCACTTGCTTCTTCTTCTTCTATTAGATGCCTAAATGAAACTTACATCTCTCATAAACGTAAAATGAACAGGCAACCATTGGAATGACTTTGATGTAGCCGATACTCAACCCAACATAAAATCCTCTGAATCCTCTCTCGTTCCATATCTTCTTAGAAATAGCACCTATGCTAATAAACTGACCATTATTCACACCACTGACTTGCATTCGTCTCCTTATAACCTCAAAAGGATATGCAGCAGTTTGTGAAAACATACCAGCTAGACCACCCGCTAGTAATTGGGCCCATGTGTTTAATGGTGCCCTTTGATGACGTGAACTTCCTAAAGTGGATCTAGATCGCGGAGCTGAACTGGTATCGACTGTATACTCTTTCATTAACGGATATCTCAACACATCATGGATGAAGTCATGGGTCCAGAACGACACACCAGCATACGGTATCATACCCATGATAGTCGGTATGAAACCTCTGTAAAAGTTCGTTAAACTGGAGACCTTGGAGGGTAGTGTTCTCTTTATCAGGTTTATTAGGAAAAAGTGTCTGTCAACAATTGGGTGCTCTCTATAGATATCCGCAACGGTGGTCATGAATCTCCCCTGTCTTAAGTTGTGGTAATGGCCCTTATGTGGGATATGAACATAGTGTGCTTGAAACTTCTTGGTGTCAAATGCTAATCTGACTCTAATCAAATCCAACGGATACGTTAAAAAAACTGAGCATAAACCGGCGATGGATCCGGACATCAATCTTCTTATTGAAGTCTCATATTCATCACTAGGAATTAACGCTCTGCGCACTTGCTCATACGCAACAAACTTGATGGCTGCGTAGGGGAAAATTCTCAGCAGTGTAGCTGAATGACCCTGGAAGAACCCAGCAACACCATCGTTGCGATATATCTGTTCAGCTGCCTTAACAAGGCCGAATCCAGATCCTGAGTACTTTTTATACTGCGGGTTTGATGTTTGGAAAAGAATCTTTATACGATCTAGCGGAGCAATAAGCGTCTTTGCACTGGAACCAGCCAGACCACCAGCTATTCCTGTCTTTATGATATATTCAGCAGATGATTTATCAAGTGATGCCTTTGGTTCAAATGGCGTGGAATCATCGGTATGTATCTTGGTGTCGTTGATGACGGAGGACAGCACCGGCCTGCTGTCGGCCTGTCTTGTGGACGACATGTGGAAAAGTAGGGGTATGGCGTGAAGCGAGAGTGGCCTCCAAAACAAAAGGTGCCGATGCTAAAATAATGCTGTTGTGGAGTCGAGATGTTCTTTTGATGGTTATTTCTTTTCTCTTGTAAAAACGAGCCTTGCAATTTTGACAGAAATCGGGACTAGTCTTCCCCGAGGCCGATTTTAACTTTTTTTTTGTAAAGGTGGGGCAAAAACTGGGACTGGAAAATATGTGACATGTCTTCTCTGTGCGATCTCATTGGTTGCAACTTATCCGTGTGTCCTTTGTGTCGCCTTGACGTTGATGACCCTGCTCTTCTCGACGGCTTCTCGCCCTGAAGATAACTGTATCGGACTATTTTTACTTAAGATCTTTCCCTACAAAACATTCATCCCTATAACTTTATTAGCGTAGTCTCAAACCTCCATAATAAGTGGCAAGCAAGCACCAATGTCACTCGATGTAACAGTTCTTATCGTAGTACGATAAAGATTGTAAAGAGTCCATACTTATTTATCATTCCAATCGTAGTATAGTAATCGTAATATCAGCACGTAGGAGAGAAGATGATGGGATCACGTCTATTTCCTTAGTAGGAGGAAGGCTTCGAAAGCAGCTCGATTTTTTTTACTACATATCCCAAGTAATTCACACATATGATCTGTTATTGACCTGGATCTCCGCACTTTTCCAGGAATTTATTCGAGTGTAAATGAAACCATGTAATATAAAGCAATGTTCATCTACTTATGTCCATGGACAGGCCTTTCTGCCGATTCCCGGATCCCAATCGCGCTAGAATGCAGCTCTCACAAGAGCACTTCCAGGATTACTATCAAAAACCTGTCATTTTCCAAGCATTATTAAAGAACCAGAGGGTCATTGACAGTGTAAATGCTCCGTAACCATTCCTATTTGGGATAAACGTAAACACTGTTCCTTTTTGTATTAACTTCGTCAAGGGCAGCTTTCGGTCACTTTTCAAAGCAAACGTGAAGGCTTGGATACTCTGTTCCCGACTATGCTTTGTTTTCTATGCGTCCGAATCCGTTCCATCTCTTTGTATAGTACCTCGTCCTCCTTTCTAGAGTTCAGAGCCTCTCTTTTCAGTTGTTCCACCTGTTGTATCAATTCAAACATCTTGATTTTGTGGTCCCTTTCTAGCTCTAGTACACCCTTTATCTGTAGCTCCGTGAACTTCTTGGGTACGAGGTTTATCCTTCTACGGATTTTTGACTCGAATAACTGGCCCATCTTCTGCATCTCGCTTATCAAATTGGCACGTCTTTCCTGTCCTATGGATGATGTTAGATGTCACTATGAAGGAAGAAATGGGGAATAATTCGACACATGAACTCACTTTGCTGCTCAAATCTGCGTATAAGCACCTGCTTCTGTTGCTCTGTATAGGTTCGCATGACTGTGTTTCCTGCTCCTTTTCAACGATATAGATTGTGTTTGTTTTGAAATGATCTCATCTCGTTTTTCGTTACAAAATCCGCGAATTTCCACCATCGATGATTCATCGATCGCCCATCACTAGTTGAACCTGCATTAAGACACACACCATTGCGTGCTTATCCAGTTGTACTACCATCTGTGTCTATATTCTCAGTCACTTTTTGTTCTATCGTCAACATTGCAGGGGCCATTAATAAGATGAGTGCTAAACAGGAAAGTCCAAAGGTAAGTTCAATGGGTTATTTTTTTTTTCTCTACAAACAAAGGTGTCAAACTAACAAATCAAAACTCAGAAAGTAGACCCAGTGAAATCTTTCATCGCTGGTGGTATAGCTGGTGCTGTTGAAGGTGTTGCAACTGTATGTATTTCCTGACAAAACTATCAGGAGTAATATTAACATGTAAAATAGTACCCATTTGAGTTTGCAAAGACTAGACTGCAGCTCATAGATAAGTCATCCACAGCATCAAGAAACCCTTTGGTTCTAATCTATAATACAGCTAAACTCCAAGGTGTCTCGTCACTATATACTGGATGCCCAGCATTTGTTGTTGGTAACACAGTTAAGGCATCTGCTAGATTCCTGGGTTTTGATTCCATCAAAAAACTATTGGCAGATAAAGATGGGAAATTATCCGGTCCAAGAGGTGTCGTTGCAGGTTTAGGTGCAGGTTTATTGGAGTCATTTATTGCTGTGACCCCATTTGAAGCCATTAAGACTGCCGTTATTGATGACAAACAATCTAAAAATCCAAAATACCAGAAGGGTATATTCGCTTCAGCTAGAGTCGTCAGAGATCTAGGTTTTAAGGGTCTTTATGCCGGTATTGTACCAGTTTCATTACGTCAAGCTTCTAACCAAGCTGTTAGACTTGGATGTTACAACAAAATCAAATCCTTGATTCAAACAGCATCAAACACACCAGCAAGCCAACCGTTAAGTTCAGCTTTGACCTTCATTGTGGGTGCTTTTGCAGGTATCGTTACTGTTTACACCACCATGCCAATCGATACGGTCAAAACTAGAATGCAGGCTCTAGGAGCAAGTGAAAAATATACCGGCACTGTGAACTGTTTCACTACAATTTTCAAAGAAGAAGGTCTGAAGGCCTTCTGGAAAGGTGCAACCCCAAGATTAGGCAGACTATTCTTCAGTGGTGGTATAGTTTTTACCATCTATGAAAAGGTTTTAGTTGTTCTTAAATGATTGACTAGAAGAAATAATGTATAGAGGATGTTTTAGAAATATTCATTGAGTTATAGATCTACATGTCATATTTCGTAGTATGTCTTTCTGTATTAAAAAACCTTATACAAGAAAAAAAAGTTATGCAACTTTAGCTGTTTCTTGAGCTGTTTCATCAGCAGCGCTGATATTACTGTTCACTGATTTGGGTCTCTTGGCGATTTTTTCACTCTTGGGATTCTTTCTCTTTCTTGATTTGACTGGTCTCTGTTCGTTTTCTTCATAAACAAAACTTGGTAAATCGTATAACTTAACCGGTTTGATACTTATTGAAAACACAGAGCTATCCTCATATTCAGGGAATGAACGACATAAATTGAAAAAATCGTTACATGGGACATGGATATCGAATTTTTTGGATTCATTATCTGAAGCAATATCCAGCCCAATGTATAACGCTGTGAAATGAATACGTTTTGCATCTTCTGGAATCTCACTCTTATTCTCATCCGTGACCTCTTTGTATTTTGATAATTCTGTCTCATTGCTATATGTTGCAAACTTTGATTCTAGCTCTTTCGCCTCTTCTTCATTTTCGTAGATGAAAGTCTTTTCAAACTCCTTGACATAAGGATGAGCCAAACTGACACCTTGGAAAACTTCTAATTTCTGCACTAACAATCTCAATTTAGCCTCGACCAACCCACTCCACTTCAAATGCTGCTCACTATCACCTCGTGTAGCTGCAATAATTGTTAAGTAAAATTTATACTTGAAGAAAAAATCATGTCTCACAAACAAGTCACTCCATTTCTTCTGGTTGCCTATTATATCATTCATTATTTCAGAACCTCTTTCCAATTCTTTCAATATGATTTTTTGAGTTGATGTGTTTATATTATGAGTCGCACACATTGAAGGATACGCTGGTGTAATTACGGGCATCTTATGGTGCCTATCTTGAGGATACACTCTTGGATTCCATATTCTTACCTGTAAAGGACCATCTTCAATTGGTTTCAACAACACAGGTTGTGGCCAGTTCCACTGCGTTAGGATATGGAAGAACTTAGCAACAACAACCGAACTTACCGCGTTGGGGTATAACTGACAAATTCTAGCGACCAACATGGCCCATGCAACACCACCCGGGAAGCCGAAAACATTGGCATAGATAGCACGTCTTTGTGCCCATAACTTGATCGCACGTAAACTTAACTTGAATACAACAGGTTTAGGGACCAACTGTAAGATCTCGTCAGTAACTCTTGTACCATTAAGCGCTCTAAGATCCTTTTCATCAATATTTCTCAAGAGATTTTTATCGCTTAATGTCAAATCCAAAGGAATCTGTGGGATATCTAATTTAGCACAAATCAAATCAATAGAAATCCCTGAGAATTTGATCTTGATAATAGGTACGAAAGCGTCAGGCACCGTTGCAATCTCGTCTAGCTCAGATCTCGTTCTCAAGATGTCACTGAACACAGTGAAAAAATCGTCTCTGGTAATATGTTTAGGAACAACAACCAAAGTATCGATATCTGACCCTGGACCGTAAACACCCAATCTATAGGAACCAAAGGTAAAGATCTTCCCACCTGCGTCTTTAGCCATTCCTTCAGTCATATTCTTATTCTTAGAGACTTTATACACAAACTCTTGCGCCAACTGTTGAAGGATTTGCAAGACTTGAACCCTCTTCTTGGTTTCTGCATCGCTTTCAAAACTGCCTTGCCTTTTCAACTCTTGCACCAATTCATCGTTCAACACATTCTCTGCTGGTGTTGGGCCAGCAATGGATATCGGTGGTGTGACACCGTAGGTCTTTGCACTCATGATATACGGGGCCAAGACTGTGGGTTGACTTGACTTTCTTGGGATATGGAGCTGAACGCAAATCGGTATTTTTTCGTTTCCTGTGTTCTTTCGGTAATTAAACATTTTTTTGGTTCGGCCAGAAAAGACTACGACTATAATACAGTACAAAGTATAAAGTATAGAAACAAAAAGACATATATCATTAAAAAAGCATAAAACATGATCGGCATTCTCCTAAACTAGCTCCTCTGCAGGGATTATATTGCTTGGTGGCGGCTGCAATATCACTTCCTCCATTTTTTTCGTTCTGCGATAGTTCATCATCGCCTTCACAAATATGAAAATACCCAGCATAATGACTGCAATTCCGATTAGTTGTAGATGAGCAGGTTTCGATTCCTCCTGTGTCACTGCACTAACTCCACTGGAGAGCGTAGATGTGAACTTATCTAAAGTGCCAGAAACCTTATCATCAGATACCACCAGGTTCTCGAAATCTCCGGGCTGTTCAGGTTGAATCTCATAATTCTGTAAACTCTCATCACTATCATGCGATGCCCTCTTCTTAGGAATCATAATGTATCCATATGTGATGAATGTTATCCCTAAACCTGCCCTGGAGCCCTGTTTTGCAGCATGTGAGGTATGCAATAAGTAAGTCAATATAAACCCAACAAATTGGAAACTTGCTGAAACTAGCAAGTTCCATATGAAATTAACAATGTTTCCAACAGGTAACCCGTCAATAAATATCTCATCCATGAACTCTGGAGAAATAACGGAATTCTCCCAATATGGAGGTGTTTGATCTTGTGATACTTCATCATATGTAGGTGGTTTATCTGACTCCGTTGGGTTTGATGTCAGGTCTGGTTTGGCTGACAGATTGGAGAATACACCATCTGACCCACTGCCAACTTCAGGGCGTCTATTGGTAGGTACTGGCTTGTAAACCCTGTCAAGAAAGTTGAAGTTGTTTCTGAGGGATGTATACGATAGAAGATTCTTGATTCTGGAGGTTGTTGTACCAATAGCGTCATTATCAGCTGAACCTTCAACGATCTGTGCAGAGCTTTCAGAAGCAGAAGAGGAGTTTCCAACACTCATCAGGTTTCTGTTGATGCGGTCATGGAGGGCGGCGACTTCGCCTGCGTTCTGCGGATCGGAGTTGGAGTGGGATAATCTCCCGTCATCTTTGTAATGATCGGAGCGTAGCGAGACAGCATCTGTGTCTGTATCATCGCTCGAATCTGTCTGGAAGGACTCCAGTAGAGTTTGTTCTTCTTCATTTTTGTTATGGCCCTTAGGGACATGTCTCACCTCTTGCAGTTCAATATCTTGATTGGAGAGAGATTCATGACCTTCAAAGAGAGCCTCGCTGGAGGCGTTGCTCGCTATTGGGTTGTACGAAACCATTTCAGACTGAGTGGACGCGTAGGCTTTTGCTCTGAGTGAAAATGAAACCAAAAGAACAGTTAATTATGATTCTTCAAAAAGCAAGGAACAAGCGGCAGTGGAAAAAATTGAAACTGCAAGGGTCTATATGGCACGAAATGCAGTATGAATGAACGCCAGAGTTGCGGTCGTGAGGATTGATGATAAACGCAGGCCTTCCGCTGTGCTTCAAAATCACCAAAAACAGGGTCTACCTCAGTCTTGTGTGGCTAATAGCGAATAGTGTGTTATCAAGTAACTGGTTGTCTTTGTTTTTCACTTGTCGCTGTCCCTATATTTGTTTATTTTTGGAAGCCGCAGCAGATTGTGTCCGGAATATTACGTCATGCGCTGCTCCAGGACGGATCTCGGCAGATGATAGATATAATATGATGATAATTACTACATTGATGGATAAAAGAAGTAGTATTTCTGTTTTACCATTATTCTATTTTAAGAGTTTACGTTGTCAGAGCTTGATCGTGACTAGCAACCTGGAACCTTTCTCATGGGTGAAAGAGACGCGCTGGCTCTTGATGGTGCGTCCCAGAGTTCTTGGTGTAGTCTTGGACAATGTAGGTGTGGCATTCTTGATCTCATTAGCAATTAAAGGCGACTGTTGAGGTAGATCATTCAAGTCAACAACAGGTTTCATGATCGTCTCCACATATTCCTCATATGAGTTGACGTTATCTGTGAAGTTAATACCACCCGGCAGTATGGTAGATGGGAATGGGGTTCTGAAAGTTCTTGGAACATCCAGTAAATCTGGTAACGTTGGCCCACCTCTTCTACCTGTTCTACCTTGTCTTCTCTTTCTTCTCGAATCTCTTTCTCTGATCTTATCCAATCTTTCTAACTCCGGATTACTGATTTCCAAGAGCTGTGGAGTGAATGGAACCAACTGCTGCTTTGGGCGTAGATAGTCATTATGTGTAACGATCCCTCGCACATTATTTCTTATTTCATCTTCATCGATAAATCCACCCTTGAAATCATATCCTGCCAAATACAACGCCTTGGTGAATGTTTGCACTTGTTCTCTGATAGAATGGGATATGGCTGAGGCAAAGTCGCCAGGTAGAGATAACTCCTCACAAAGGCATTGAGCAAATTCCTCTGGGTTATTCTCCGGATTCGAAATATCCCACTCAAACTGATCAATCAATTGATTGTTGGACACCGTTATATCCAACTTTATTAAAACTCTCAAGTCATCACCATATTCAGAGTTATAGACGTGTTTGTGATAGTCGCTAACCTGTTCTTTCACAGATGCGAGAACAGTATCTCCAAGCAAAGGATTACTGAATTTGTAATCCTCCATTATGATAGCCACCAGGCCCTCCAACGTCATTGTTTGATCGTTTGAATTCCAAATTAATGTGTCTCTTAATCTAAATTTATCCTTCTCTGCTTCAAAATCTAATCTGATTGGAATGAATTCATCTTGCGCGTAAGCTTGCTTATCCAGTGCTGCCTTCGATATGTTGATATCTCTCAATCTTGTTGGCTTCTTGCGTGCATTAGGGACTAATACTTTCGTTGGGCCATCAGTAAATCCATTACCATAACCCTGATATCCCTCACCCCAGATACTGTTTGTGTACTGGCCTTGGTTTGAATACTGTATTGTCTTCATTCTAGCCATTTTCAAGTCGTTAAAGAATTTCAAATTCCCATACAACTTAGTTAGCAGCTCCTTATTCTGACCATTTGCCATTTGATTTAGTTCCCTGTTAATAACATCTCGACTGATTAGTTGTTCATAGAACAAAGTATCTGTAGATGGATTCTCCAACTTCTTGCTCCAGTAATCGAGGCTGGGTAAAGGCTTGGTGAAGCTTTGTGCATTCGTTTGTTGCTGTGGGGTACTCTTCTGAACCAACTGGGGGGAAGGACGTCCTGAACCTGAGGTGCCTTTCTGTTGATGTTGTTGGGATTGAAATTTGTGATGGTGAAGTTGTTGAGCTTGTGCCTGTTGTTTCATTGAATTTGCCAGTCTCTGGTTTGCCAAAAGCTGTTGCTGTTGAGCTGTCAGATTAACATTGTTTGGGTTATGCATAGCAGAGGAGGCTGGACTATCAATAGGGGAGTTTATCGATTGGTGTTGTTGTTGTTGTTGCTGCTGCTGTTGTTGTTGTTGTTGTTGTTGTAGCATTTGCAAATGCAATTGCTGCTTCAAATGTGGCGGTATATTCTGCTGATTAAAATTCATGGAAAAATAACAACCCGGTCCAAAATGCTAAGTATTGTGTCAATCTATCAACAATTGATGTGGGTTAACGTTCTGTTCACACAATGGAACGCATCAATAAGTTGTCTCTGTTTACAATTTCGATTTTAGAATTTACTTCCGACATCAAAGTCCAATTCCGAGGAAAAAGTAAGTCGGTTTCGGTTCCCTCGACTACCTCGACTAAAGAGGGGCTCCTAACATGCTGTCAGCTAGAAACAATAGAGTAAATAGGCTTTACTTTTCATTCTCTTCTTGAAATACATGCTGATGATCGGCTGTGACTTGAGGCCTCATATATGAGTGGAATGAAGTAGTAATAATAATACGTCACCGTTCAGGATGAGAATATATAAGCTGAAGTGTGCTCCATCCAGTACTTACAGCTGTCAGGCTCAATTGCTGATCTGATTTGTTTTGATCAATTTGACGAGAAGTATGCTCCTATCCCGAGTACACAATCCAGACTAGGATGAGAAAACTTTTATTATGCAGTGAATGAATTGTGGCAATGTTTTGTCTCGAATTATCGAGCAAATTAGACTTAAGTTTGAAGAATCTCGGCGCTCATAGCTCAGGTTTTTGAACCTTTTCTCTTGGTCCTTAGATAGACTCTTCACTCCTGACTGGTCAAGGTTACTCTTTAGTGCCAGGTATTGCCCACTATTAGATCCTAAATATTTCTACAAAGTGCTGAAATGTGAGGCAAAGGAATGAAAGTAGATGAAAACTACTTGATGGTTGTAACAGGACAAGCACTCGCAAATTATTTAGCCACGGGATGTCCCGATTGCCGAGTCTCGTGAGGCTGTAAGAAACCTTAAAACTGCACTGCCGGCAGTGCTGCAAAGGGTCCTTCCTACCCACCTTTAAAGCTACATCTTCCAACTTTGTTAATGAGTTCCGGTAATAGCACACTAAACACCGGCTCTGAAGGCCCATCAGTCCTGAATTTATCTACAACCCCATGAAGTCTGCGCCGCTGTGGTTAGCTGTAAGTCCGAGATTTCGCATAAAATGCTAACATTTTCGCATGTGTAAAAATGAGACTTGGACGTTGGCTTGGAAATCGAATGACCCACGTTGCAAGATTGATAATATCTTAGCACAGGATTCTCTCCTCTCATAGTCTAAACCATCCGGCTATTTGAGATGATCCAGATCATATAGGTGAGTTGTAGCTGACTCAACTTGAATTTACGGGTCTCTGATTGTGTTGTCGTGTTCTCGCGTTTTGATTTAGCCGTGACTCAATTTCCGTATGTAGATCTCGTCCGGAGGACTCTACCACTTCAGGACATGAAAAGAAAAGAAGGTTCCGAAGTAAATGAAAGAAAAGATGGGATCTGGGTCGATCTTCTGTCAAAGTTTCCGGTAGTACTCCGCATGGGGCGAAAATAGGAGACGGATATATCGAAATTCGCTAACTCACAGGCCACCGGTTGAATAACGTGCATCAAACCAATAGTTAGTTTAGTTTCTAGGTATGGTGATGTGAAGACTCCGCGTGTAACTCTTTGACAGTTGTCACGAGCATAGATACATCTATACATCCATTCGGCTTTGAAGGATCTGCTGCTCCCGCTGCCCTCGTCTAACTTTCTCACACTGGAGACCGAACAGCTTGAAGCTTATTTTAAGGGTAGTAGTTCTGACTTACAGGGTACTGGCCATCCGGGACACATTGACGCTTGGTATGAGAGCTTATCGGTAGGTCACCGGAAGCAAATGTAGGACCATGCTGTTTATGCTTCCGAGGGGCGTCGAGCTTCGTCCGAGCTGCTCGGGTTTATCGAGGATATTCTGGAGAAACTCAACCTCCAATAGTTTAAGAAAAGCAGGATATCGGAGACACCAGCAGTGTCTATGTGCCTGCCCCACACAGTATTATCCGGCATGGGTTTAGTGGCAGCTCAAGCGTTATTAGAAGGTGGGCAACTGGTTATCGACGGTATACTTCGGTCTGTGGAGTCTCGAAAGTTAGGTGATTTATCGGAGCAACAAGCTTTTATACAGTTCTTGTCTAGTCTGCAGATACAAGATTCTTTGCGCAACGTCTCTTTGTCACAAATCTATTATTCTATATAATATGCTTAAATCCAAACTTCCCGTCGCTGATTCCCGTAGATAAAATCCCTGCGCGTGATATTAACCACTATGGAATCTTACAAGGGAGCAGTTCACACTGGAAAGGATGCTATAATATTGCTCGAGGCCGCACGAACCAACTTAATACCTCGAGTCACGCGAAGACTTAAAGAACAGGAGCGGTCCATGATAAAGGCAGGCAACGTGTTCATTTGGAACGAGAAGGAGGCAAAAATGAGAAGATGGACTGACGGAAGATCTTGGAGTGCCTCTAGAGTTACTGGATCGTTTTTAACTTACAGAGAGATGGAATCCAATAACTACAGGCCTAATGAGGGGAACATTCATAACTACGAATACAAGACCGATGGTTTAATCAAACAAAGTTTTAGTTTGACTACTCAAAAAGGCGACAAGCTCCATCTGATATCCTATACCACAACAGGAAGCTTCAGCGACTCAAAATTTAACAACAAAACTCCGTCCACAGATCCAGCTTTCTCAAACATCCAAATTCCAAAAGATCTATATCCTGAATCTTCATTAAACGAGTCCAGCTCGGGGCCTGAAAAGGTCACAAGACGCAGAAGCTCGGCTGCTTCTGCCTCACCTTCCATGCAAACTACCTCACCGGTACCTTCACCACTGTCTCAAACATCAGTGAATTCAGTACCAACTCCATTAAGGCTGACTTCACCAATACTGAATGCGAACGTGCCAAGAATCCTAATAGAAGATTCCACGCCGGACAGCAATTCTATAGCTACATTTGTCCCTCGTCTACCACCTCTAAGGCAACATGCCTCTATAGCCCAAAGTGGAAGGACAAACTTTACGAGCAGGAACTATATAGGCCACGACACGGTAGCTTTACATGCCTTAGACAGGTTCTCTTTCAACTTCTAATAACGGTTTCAGCAGAGCCACGTTGTCCTCGGTGTTGGCGCCATCTGTCTTGTGTGTCCTTTTCTTTTGCCTTTATTCGTTACAGTTTGGGTTGGTTTATTATTTGTTTTCGCCGTATCAACGGCTTGGTTGGTTTTGTTCTTAATATGGTTGGCGTATGTTTTATCTGGCTGGTGTTATCTTCCCCTTTGGGAGTGTCCCCAAAATATAGGTGTTTATCACGGTACTGTGTACTATTGTAGATCATTCGGCCTATGCTATCTTTGAAAGTGCGTCGTCACACTTCCTCCGATAAATAATTGAATCTGGGTTCGTATAATGACTGGCAGAATAATAATACGAGAGTCGAGATTGTCGTGTTTTACAGCTCACAAGTCCAACTTTAATTACCGAAGTCTTAATTCAAACCTTAAAAACTTTTTTCCGATAAAGCCCTCAATCTCCGCGTACAAGTTTAAATAGAACTTTACGCATGATACATGAATGGAATGGACCCTTCACGATGCGGTTCCTATACACGGGTCCTGTTATCCAACTCTATTGCCCCATCTCGTGTTCAATGTAAGCTATGGATGTGCTGCGGCAGGGTCGTTTTTTTGGCTGAAAAGTTTGACACAATCGTTACGGAGATATCTGAGTTATTTCAACTGCTGTGTTGTAAATCGTACTGTAATGCACTGATCCAATACCCACTGCTAACTACAGCTTATTCAAATATGAACTGGACCCAAGTTAAGTCCCATCAATGATTATGACGAAACTTTTTGCTACAAAATAAATTTAATCAATCTGAAACAAATAGTTACAGTCCGAGTCCTGTGAAAAGCTTGGATCGAATCTGGTCAATATTAAGCGAGCTACCACTCACAAGACCATCTATGAGTCGAACGTAGCGCTCCGTCAGCATCCCTATATGCTACTGAAGCCTGATAAGGGCCAAGGCTGAAAGATAAAATTCTTAAGTGAAAGATACATTCTTGCATAATTCACATTTTCCTTGGTCCTTTTGGCATTTGAATTTACCTTTCTTCAAATATACTGTAAGTTAAACAGCTCAGTATTTGTACTTTGTGCTGACACAACCCCTATATAAAGAATCATTTTGATATCTACATGATGAACTTTAAAATATTGGAACAGTGGAGTATACAATGAGCATAAGATTGCTGATAAAACGGTTCGAAGAGTTTTAAGAGACCATTTCTAAGCATTGCTAGTGTTGAGGGTATAAAACTGAAATATCTTTGAAAAGAACATCTGATAGAACCTTAATAGCTGCTGGATCCAATATATATGACCGATCCCATTAATCAGTTTCGTCATCGTGGATGATCCTTTTATTTTCTCTGAAGATTTCATCAACCTCTTCAATTCTCAAGCCTTTAGTCTCTGGAACACAGATTTGGACAAAGAAAACACTAGCCAACAGACAACCAGCAAAGACAAACCCTAATTTGAACCCAATTTTGCTGGTGATGAAAGGGGTGAATAATGAGATCAAAAAGTTTGATGTCCAGTTGATGGAAGTTGAGATAGCCATGGAGGTAGCTTTGACTTTCACTGGGAAAATTTCAGAAACAACGACAAAGGCAACAGGACCCCAAGTCGTAGCAAATCCAACAATGTACAAACAAGTGACGAAAATCATCAATCCACCAACTGACTTCTTTTCCTCACCAGCCTGATTCAATAGAGCAAATGAACCCAATGAAGCATAAACGAGCATTGAAACAAACATCAAAGCTGAACCATATAACAAGCATGATTTTCTACCTAGCTTTTCAACAAGATAGATACCAAAAAATGTTGAACCAAAATTAACAGTGGCTAAAATAATTGCAGTAATATAAGAATCATCAATACCAACGGATGAAAATAATGAAGTACCATAGTAGAAGAAATAATTAGCACCAGAAAATTGTTGGAAAAACATCACAAAGATACCAATGGCTAATCTAAACCCAAGTTTTGGTTTACCTGTGATAAATTCATGCCACTCACCAACGTTATTGGTTTGTTCCTCTACAAATCTCTTGTTATCAATGAGTTTATCAACTTCCCTTTGACAAATTTCAGAATCAACCGAAATATTGTTCAATTTTGCAATTGATTCTTTGGCACCTTGGATATCATCATTGCGGTTGATTTTAAAAACTGCAGATTCTGGCATGAAATATGTACCGACATAAATTAGAAATGCCCACACAAATCCCAAAGCAACTGGAATCAACCACTCCGCATCTGTATTGGCATGATTTTGTTTACAACCAAAATTGGCCAAATTCCCAAGCAAAATACCTGCCGTGATCATCACTTGATAAAAGACAACCATGGAACCTCTAATCCTCAATGGAGCACTTTCGGAAATGAACATTGGTGTTAAGACACTAGTGGACCCAACAGCAAAACCGGTGATAATTCTACCAATTAAAAACTGGTACCATTTACCTGATGTTCTCGAAGTGGTCTGAACTATTAATCCAAGGACATAGATCCAAACACTTAAAAAGATGGTGAATTTTCTACCTTTGATATCAGAAAGCTTTGGGAGAGTAAGGCCCCCAATAGCACACCCAGCGTTGAAAACAGCAATAATCAAACCAATCAATAAACTATTGAACTCTGGTTCACCGGAAATTGGGTTTCTACTATTACCAAAACGACGCTTGAATCCCTGGAAATTCGAGATACCACCAATGGTACCGACATCCCAACCAAAAATAAAACCCGCAAAAGATGTGGCAATGCAGAGTGCTATTGGACCTCTCAACTCATAGATTGATTGGGCCTTGATATCAACTGCTAATCCTGGAATAATCACATCAGTGGCCTCTGATTTAACAGACAATGCTGGGGAACGTTGAACCTCTTCGGAGGTCTCGGATTGTTCTTTATCAATGGACATCTTTCTGTAAACGTCTGCGTACTATATTGAATTATGAGTGAAAGAAAACTACTATGAAACCTATGCAAACTGCTCATAATTTATAGACGTCTCAAGAACAGAAAGAGTTCAAGCATAGACCAGATATTCTCTTCTCAATAAGACACTTTCTTAAAAAAACGATTCTTTTCATTTCCTAAGCAGAAAAAAAATTAATGATATATGCGCTTCACGCCACCCTTACTTCTCATGAAAAGGTTTCATGGAAACAGGTAGATCTCATACAGTTCGAAGTGACCAAATGCATTGCTTCTCAATATGTAAACACTGCTGCAACTACCAACTGCATTTTCGCGAATTTGAAAGCTGTCTGTCTCTAGAATATTCTACACTTGAGGCTTTTGACAGCACTAGTAATTTACTACCGTAATACACTGTTTTGCTGCTGAAAGAAGTACATAGCTATGGGAGTTTATATGCCTCCTGGTAGCGGAAGCAATGGTGCCGATAATAACAACGATCGGGAGAAGGGCAACTCGGTATTCAGTCGTGGATCGGGTGACAATGACAAAATTGTGTTCTACAACAGACCGAACGTTGGTTTGAAGATATGGGGCCCATTAGTGCCTGCTTCTGATTACGTTCCTGGTCTATATAGTTTGACTTGCATACAGACCCTCTTCGGACTGATGATGATAAAGAACGTGCGGAAAATTTGGCACTTGAAGACACCAGTTGCTAGATTCTCAAAACTTCTGAGCACTCTAGCCAGTGGTTATTTGATCTTCAATTCAGGTCTGGAGGTTTCCCGTCTCACATTACCCTATGATCCTTGGTATGAGGAAGCTAAGGAAGCTAGAATCAGAGCACAACATGAAGGTAAGAAAGTAAATTTCTGGTTCGGCCCTTGGGATTTTAAACCGATGACCTTCAAGGAATGGAATGAAAAGGTCGATACATGGATATTGAAGACAGAAGCTGAATATAGCACTGAGCCTGATACCAAGGGCAGCATACAAACACAGACTAGTATTGATTTTTCACCAGCAAGTCCCATGATCCATACTGCATATGTCCAGGCCAGAACTGCAAACAAGCAGAGGAATTCTGAAATATTAGAACAGCTGTCAAACAAAGATGCATTCCAAAAGATCTTACCAAATTACCAGACCTTTCCTAATTTCTCCATTCAAAGACCACATTTGAACATTCCTGACGATAATAACCTAGAAGACAACTTTGATCTTGATGAGGTATGGGAATTAAATGATCCATGGGTTGGGTTAGGTCAAGATACAGACTTTGTGGTGAGGTTCATTCCAAAATTTAGATGGATTGATAAAATTCAAGAGCTAAACAACCAAAGGCTAGGAAATGAACAAAAGCTACCGTCAGGTCAAATACAGAATACAGAAACGGGTCAAAAGACAGAGATATAAGATACCTTCTACACCATTATCAACAGGTGAGGTAGAAACAACAGTGGCTAATATCCATGTATGCAAGATTTAGAATTTCTTGAACGTTGTAGATACAAATTACTTTCGCAGTCTCTTCGATAAAAAAGGTTTTCTTATATTTCACCTTTTTGGAGAACGGTTTTGAATAAAATAATGTAATTATCGGAGAACCGTTCCTGTGCTAAAGCTATTCGTAGTTTGAAAGAAGCTTAAACTTCATAGAATTTCTGAGAAAGAATTTATGTGTGGAGCATCAATTTGTATCGTTCTTCGACGTTCAAATTCCTAGAAAATACTCAGTAGTGATTGTCCTCAATATTTGAAACACGCATGAAATTAATGAGATGAATTTCGATGGAATAGGATGAACTTCTATAAAATGTAGTGCTATTTACGTGCTGTGCTCGATATATTCCTGTGATCATGAATGCTGAAATTATTATTGTAACACTGGTTCTTGTGCTACGCACCTTCAAAATACACTAAAATTATCGTTAACTCTTCAGTATCAACCCCTTGCACTATATGTGCGAAGAATAAAGCTTTTTGAAAACAATTTGAATGCAAGTTAACTATACAAAACGAAATAAGGACTAACAAGAATTTTTCATTCTACATTTGAATCTAAACTAAAAGAGAATAGTCCGGCGGTATAACTAATCTTCCAGACAGAAATCAAAATATGATCATTAACAATAACCTATATCAGCTAAATTATGCCTTAAGAGATGTTTGTGATACTTACTACAACACTAGAAGTGGCTCTCGTATAAGCCTTTGAAATTGCGTACCTGATCAAAAAGGATGTACGCCATTTGGAGGTATTTGGATGTTGAATTCGATAATATATCAAAACACGTAATTAAAGTAATATTTCTAGGACATTTTGTATGTTGAACATCATAGGACTTGTTTGGACAAACATGAACTCAATGGACAAGTGAGATCCTTTCCCCATAATGCCCACAAATCATTTATCCGCAATCACAATCAGAATCCATCTCCAATTGTTGGTGCATATGTATGTATCGCAAGAAAATGCCCGATTATTTCCATAAGTAACTTCCCAACATTGAACGACTTGATCTTTGAATACGTCATTCAATTTCACAAAGTTCATCTGGTATATATATGTCTAAGCTTAAATGTGCTATTAGTTCACTATGAATACAGCCCAAAATTCAATTGCAGTACCCTTTTCACTGATCTACGAATTTAAAAGAGAACCAGGCTGACCATTGTTCCAGTAGTTCATTCACTTAATAACTACAGTCATTCAAAATGTAAAGTGATGATGATGTCGGGAGATTGACACTCGTATTAGGAAGCTGGGGACCGTCCAACTTTTGACAACATGTCTCCATGCATTCGCGAAAACACTCAGGCTAATTTCGAGGATCCAAGGAACCTTCAGTTGACCTGAATTCAAGCTTCCACTCGCTATCTGTCTTCAATATGATAGTTCTTCCATTACTGGGGGTTTTCTTGGGACTGATAAATCTGGTAGCTGCCGTTTTTGACGATGAAGCATTCGTTGTTGATTGGAGTGTCGTGAATATTGGACAAGCAAATGACAGAAACATTGTTTCGCCAAAGAAGGACATCTTTCATGTTTTGACTGACCGTAATATCCTGGCGGGTATAGAGAAGGGAGGTAACCCAAAATGGAGAGTGAAGTTTGATGGTTTGGATTTGAAAGCCAACCAAAGACTAATTGCAAAAGATGATAACCTTATTATTACAGGGTTGAACTACATTGGAAGATCCGTGATCCAGAGCTGGGATCCTTATCAAGGCTTCTTGGTAAAGACGCTCCATCAGTTTGATGCTGAACTACTGGAGATATCTACTCTACTGGATGGCTCAATAATTGCTGTTTTCCAGGATGGTGCAATAACCAGAATCAATACGGACGGCGAAGTTACAGCCATTGGAAGCATCAGTGAATCACAGGAGGTTAAGATTTCCACGTTGGCCAATGGAAATGTCGCTATATTGTACAAAGAATTAGACTCTAACAATTCTCATGTTGCTTTCTATAATGGGGATGATCTAAAGGTACAGCCGATACCAGTTTTGTTCGATTCAATCGTTGACTTTTATGGATCGAAGATTGTTTTCAAAACGCAAAAATATCATCTAATTCACCTCAATCCAACAACTGGAGAATTGTCCAAGACTCAGACATTACCACAATCCGAGAAATATCTTGCTTTGGATACGGATGAGTATCTTGCGTTCGAGAAGAATCACCATATCGAAGTTCTTACGATCGATTTCAAACCACACTTTATCATTGAGAACGTTCATAAGTACACACTCAAATTTATTGAGTCAAGCTTTGTGCTATATACTGAGTTCCATGCTAATATTTTAGATGCTGATACAGGGGAAGAGTTGAAAAGTCATCTGTTGAATGAGAGAATAGATCATGACAACGTCATCTCAATCCACTCTTCAAGTGACGGTGTTGAAGACATCTATACTTTATTCCGTTTCCAAAACAACACATATAGCTACTTTTTGAACGAAAAGAGCGTTTGGTCGAGGGATAACACGTTGTCTGATGTCGTGGCTCACGCTATTGTCGATTTACCGGTCGAGAATACGATTACAAGTGATGAAATTCTCTATGAAGAAGGTTTAGACATATTGAGTGCCTATGCTTTCAGACTTAAGAGACATTTCTATGAGTTGAAGGACTTTTACAATTATTTATGGCAACTTTTGGAACAATGGGGTACAGGTTCCTTACCAGTTTCAAGTCAATCTAATGATAGATACTTTGGTTTTGAAAAGCTATTGGTGACTGGTACTGGGAGCGGTCGAGTCATTGCCTTGAATACCCTTGATGGCTCCCAAGTTTGGGATTTTGCCACCGGACAAGATTTAATTATCGCAATTGAGAATGTTGAAAATGAGAAACTGTATGTTTTCACTTCGTCAGGTGTGAGATTTATTTTGAACGCCACTACAGGTGAACTAATTGAGAAACATGTCATTGCCCCTTCAGGTAAGATTGTAAGGCTCACTGAAGCTGCTGATTTTTTGGTGGAATTGGAAGATGGATTTGACTTGATTTTATCAGAAAACCAGCAAGCGTTGGAAAATACTTACTTTACCAAAAATTCCAACTCATATATCGAAGGGTTGCTGATCAAGAATGGAAAAACTTACTCCACTTGGAAGTTTGATGTTAAAGAGAATGAGGAAATCATAGGATTTTCTTCCAAGGATCCGAACGAAGCTATTGCTAATATTGGTATAATCCTAGGAGATCGAAGCGTTTTATACAAATATCTATACCCAAATTTGGCTTCATTTGGTGTCCTGAACAAAGATACTAAGACTTTATACATTTATATCATTGACACAATCACCGGTGAAATTCTGCATTCCGCATATCATGATGAACTAGTTCACGAAAATGAGAAATTCAATATTGTTTTCGGAGAACATTGGGTTGTTTACTCATATTGGAGCAATCTCCCAACACCGGAGCAAAAGATTGTTGTCATTGACTTGTTTGAATCACTGGTTCCAAACACCAGATATTCCGGCTCAAGTAATAACCAATCATCATTCGATCATAAGTTGCCCCCAGCTGTCCTTTCAAAGGCCTTCATTTTGCCATCAAAGATAAATTCCTTAGCTATTTCCAAAACCAAGTTTGGTGTTACCACCAAATCTGTGATAGTTTCATTGTCGAATGGCCAAATTTTGAATCTGCCAAAGCCATTTCTGAATTCCAGAAGGGTCCAAGGGCGCGAATTAACTGCTGCTGAAAAGCAGGAGTTCTTGTTGCTACCTTATGATCCAGTCATCACGGCTGATGAAAGCAATATCATTACACATGGACGAGTTGTTTACGAAGCCAATCATTTGATTTCTATCCCTACTAATTTGGAATCAACTTCAATTGTATGTTCATACGGGTTGGACGTCTTCTGCACCAGAGTTTCACCTTCTTTACAATTTGACAAGCTGACACACAGTTTTGACTATGTGAAACTGATTGGTAGTATAATGCTACTGTTTATCACTTACGGTGTTATAAAGTACTTCAACAACAGCAAAAGATTGAAATCAGCATGGGTCTATGAAGATTGAATTGGCCTTTGTATATAAATATTAACGTCAGAAAACTCACAGAAATAGAAGCTTTCCCTTTTAGACAACCCAGACACCAACACTTTCGGTGCTTTATTACGTAGAATCTCTCTTATTGTACACTATTTTAATTCGATTGCTGAGACCTCATACATCATGTTCAATCTCAGAATCACAGCCTTATTAGCGGTGTTAGTGTTCCTTGTTGAATTTGCTGCTGCTGGTCAGTTGAAAATTGGCATCACCAATAAAGTAGAAGATTGCCCACGTAAGGCCAAAAACCACGATGTTGTCCATGTCCACTATACAGGAAAGCTTGCGGAAGATGGTACTGTCTTTGATAGCTCAATTAACAGAGGCCAACCAATTGCTTTCGAATTAGGTGTCGGTAGAGTTATCCAAGGTTGGGATCAAGGTGTTCTTGGTATGTGCATTGGCGAAAAACGTAAACTATCTATCCCGTCTGAACTAGGTTACGGATCGAGAGGTGCCGGTGGAGCTATCCCACCAAACGCGGATTTGATTTTTGACGTTGAGTTAGTGGAAATTGAAGGCTATCAGCCTCCAATTAAGGATGAGCTATGATCGCCTAATTCATAGTTCCTGCAACGTGACAGCTAGAGGCATCTAGCTGAATGTTACAAAATCTTTACTGTGCACACCGTAGAAACAAAACAATCAGAAAAGAAATCTAGAACTTGGAGAAATCTTACTACCATTGCTATCTTGACTTTTCTCCCACTTCATTATACGATTCTCCACCTCTGCCTCAACACCTGTAATATAATTCTTGATACAACAGCAGATTTGTTGTCCAGCATCTGTAGGATAATTCTTGATACAACAACTAAAGAAGTATAATACAATTCAATAAAATCACAGTTGCATGTGAAAACAACAGCACACTTTGGACGGAGTGACTTTAAATATAAGAACGCATTCCAGCTAGAATTTAGTATCCTCGATCAAGAACAAATATCTCTACATTTCAAAGCACCTTTACCGTCAATAATTTTAATAAAACCTGCTGGAGTCAAGAAGAAACTGCCTTCGAGGACAAGGTGCGTGATAAAAGCTAGGGGAATTTCTAGCATTAGGAATCTGAGAAAGTCAAGTCACCTTCTTGAGATTTTTGACTTTCCCTAGTTTATGACATTGCGTCTATGATAGAATTCTATTTTATCAGTGAGAGCTCTATCAATCTGAAGAAAACTGGAACCTTTTGTTAAGAGAGTCATGCTGAAAGTCATGCTGAAAAAATTGTAAATTCCAACTTCTGGCCTATGTTTGAGTTTGGACCTTCAGTCACGAGTGGCTCTTATTGTGACCTCTCATACATCGGCATTAAACGGTGTAATCTCTACTTTCAAGTAGGCCCCTGGTCCCCTAATGCTTCAAGGAAAATAAGTTGCTGGATCGTATATCTGAAGCCAACTTTTCGGGCGTTCAACAGTCATTGTGTTTCATGAATTCTTCTATTTAATTGTATTTCTGCCAACCATCTGAAGGCTGAAAAGCGAGAAGTGATTCACGACAGTCCAGCAATGGTTTCAGACTCCAGGGTCAAACCCGACTCAATAAATGTTTGATATCCAGACGTACGTTATATGCACTTATCTGTACGTATCCGGGGAATTATGCGGAAAATCTCACTGGTGAGTATATTCCTTATTTGAATTCTCCGAGACATGAGACATGAGTACTGAATATTGATTACTCCAGGATCAAAAGCCCAGATTCAATATACCATGATACAGATTTAATCAGTAGACTTATTGTCTTATCAATCCTATAGACTCAACCTTCAAACGCTTATTGCAGATCAGAATTTTTCTTGATGAACCACAAGAGATGATATCAAAACCAAAGTTAAGGACCAGGATTCACTAACTTACAAACTGTTGCTATAGAAGTGCATCATTCCAGAACTCGCTAGCAACTACACAGCATCCGGTTTTTTTTTTTGACGTTCAAACTTGCAGGAAAGCGGCATCAATTTGTGCAAAGAAAGCTGAAATGCTAAATTTGATGCATAGGTTCACGATAGAACCTCAAAGTTAAGAGTCATCAGGAGATCTCACCACGAATATCAATGAACTATCAAATTAAACAGCTACCCAGCTACCTCGCAATATGAGCCTAAAAATCAAGAATAGGTCACTAGTTTGCGTTGAGAACCCGAGGGCGGAATCTTTAGTGGTACAAATGATATAGCTCCAATTTCTGCAACAGCTAGTGGTTTTAGACATGTGACGTTTTAGACTGACTGGGTGAACGGCAACGACAGGGGATGGGATTCTTGTTTCAGAAAAAGACGACAGTGATCCATTGTTGACGCAATCATTCTCTGTGTACTCATTTATGATAACCAAAGAAAAGTATCATTGAAGAATACTTTCCGTGCTGTTATACTGGCCTCTAATTCTCAGAGCATTATATAGGATATGATTCTATCCAGTTGATCAAGATCTTGGTAGTTGCCTATTTCCTACATCCTACTCGCTTGAAGTTAATAAAATCAATTCTGAGAACTGGATGCAAGTACTGTTGCAGTAATAAACGCAGACTTTTGAACATACGTTCCAGCTACGTTAGAGATCAGAGACCTAACAATATATGATACCGTACATCAATTAAATTTTTATTCATTACTATTACTTAGCGATATAAATTTAGTTTCTTGATTTAGAAGCGTAAGATTTCTTAGCGGTGTTGGCTCTTGAGTATTGGGAAGCTCTTCTAACAGCAAGAGATCTTAAATCACCTCTGTAACCTTTGGTCAAGTTAGCAATGGCTAAAGCAACCTTTCTGGATGATTTGTGTTTGTTGAATTTGATAGTTTGGACGTTTTTAGCTGGTTTGTTAGAGTTTTTGGCGATTTTAGATCTGACAATGATAGCACCATCTTGTTGGGAGATACCTAAAGCTTTCTCGTTAGCTAAACCGGAAGCATTTTTGGTGTTTCTACCTGAGACGTTGAATGGGTCTCTTGATAAAATACCGGTAGGACGTTTAACTAAGAATGAAGATTGTTTTGAGGTTAAACTCCAGATTAAATCACTGGATTGAAGTTAGTATACTTGTTATAAGATGTCAAAACATAACAACGGCCTTTTGGAGAGAGTGAAATTCTGAGGATGGCTTTGATATTTAGAACTTAAATCCTTGACTGACAGACTTGAAACGATGTTGATCTCAAAACTGTTCCCCTTAATCCCAGAGGTGATGAAATAAATTGGGGATTGATCGTACCCTTGAATGGGTTTCCATAAATATAAGCTGTCCCTAGTAGCCTAATTGTTTCAAATAATTTCAGTAGTTCGTGTAGTTCTTAAAATAATTCATATTGGCTCTTTCCAAGCATGGGGATGGCGGATCCGACTCTCTCCTAGGCTGCTAGTTTATTCCATATCGAACATACGATGAGACGTTTGACATTTTTGCTATTGGGTATTCTGCAACGATATTCAAGCTAGTGTTAAGCGATAGTCGAATATAATAGCAGCTCCGATGTGTGTGTGTGTTTTTTTTCCAGATTGTTTCGGCCACGCAAACATCCTTGCAGAAATAAAACAGTGACAGTTACAAAAATGTGCCCTAGTGAAAAGCACGTGATAAAGATCACAGGGCTTCAATTATTATACTTGTAACAATAACTCATTCTAGCAATATTAGCTGAACGTAGAGGTAACATGAGCAACGTTCTCCCTGGCATTTGTAAATAATAATGCAGCAGAAGGTTGTCCGAGATGAATAAAATGTTTCTGCTTGAGAGCTAGCAGACTTCGATCTGCTATTAATATTCAAGAAAACTACATGGGAGCTAACATAAAAAGCACAGTTCCTAAAGTCATGTGTATAATTAACTAATAACCATATTAATAAATAGAATGTATCTAGAATGAGTAGAAAAAGAATCAAATTGAAAGAAATCAACAAACAAAACATCAAAATCAAGAAAGCTGGGTTTTACTTTTATCATCACTATCATTTAACATCAACGAATATACCTTGCAACACCTCTTTGAAAACAAAGCAAAAAAAAACAAAAACATATCTGCATCCCTATTATACAGTAATCCCGCGATCGTTCTGATCAAGTCCGTTCAATGTTAACCCAACACTAACGAAATAATCAATCAAAAGAGATCTCTTTTTGAGGTTCAAGATTGAGCCATTTGAGTTCCCAACCCAGATTCTCAATAATCCTGATAGCTCTTCAATTTTCAAGTCAATGCTGGTGTCATTTGAGAAAAGCTTTCTGTTGGAAGTCATTGAGATGATAATCATGTATAAAGATGTAAATCCTAAAAGAGTAAAATCGTTCAACCTATTAAGATCTAATTTATTGAACCATTGTTTAGCTCTGTTGTAATCTTTCTTCTGATACACTAGGTTTTGGATTATTGAGGAGTATAGGATCAATAGATCATCAGTTGTAAGTTTTGAGACATCATATGTTTCCAAAGTTTTCTGATATTTATCAATTTGAGAATCTGTTGGATTCAACAATGTTTGTAATTCAAGATTTTGATCATTGATCTCCTTTATTAGTTCACTTGAGATCACAGAGATTGAATTCACTGGTTTCGTAAGGGATGAAGTAATGAATTTTCTCAAAGTTGAATTGGTGATGGTTTCACTTATCATCTTTTGAAATATTGAAACGGCTGAAGTATCAGAACCATCAAGTAATTTTTCAAAGTTTAAAAGCTTCACAATGTATTCCTCATTGTTAATAGTTTCACGAGCTGGTAGTGATAGAATCAACTTCAAGTTGTCGTAGTCATTATTGTTTTGGTCAAGCTGTATTTTTTGCAAATAGCTCCATAAGTTATCGACATAAACTTGAACCACTGATTTCACTAATATATTTGAGTTAAAGTAGTTAACCTTTAACCATAGTGCTCTGAATATTGAACTCTTTAAGTATTCATTGTTGGATTTAGAAACGAAAAAACTTGACCAAATTGATGAGTGTTTCAATTTTCTGACATCATCCAACAAAGGTACTTCACTTGAACCTTTCTCCTCCTTCTTGTTAAAGGTCAATGGTAATAATAGCTTCATCATAACACAAACCACTAAACCGACTTTGAACAATACCAAGAATGGTTTATCGAAACCTTGAAATCCTGAAACTCTATCGTAACTGAAGACAGGTGAGGAGAATAAACCCTTCGTGTCAGAGTTTTGGAAATCATCAGTTAAACCAGAACCAACCATACAAGCCAAACCACCTAGTAATAATTTGTTGGTTCTTGAGTAGTTCCCAGTTCTTTGATCTTCAAAAACGCGACTACCATTGTAATCACCAATGGAATTTGGTGAAGCTGGACTTGAATAAGAAATACCAACTTCTGCCAATTTTGATCTCAGCATTTCGTTTTCCTGTCTTTGTAATTCACTCTTAGCTTCCAAGTGTTTAATATATTCTGTTGCTTTAGAGAGAATAGTTGCCTTATTCAACTTCTTAGCCGGTTGTAAACCGTCCAAGTGATCATCAACTTCGTCGTCACCACTGTCCACTAAAACTCTTAAAGCGGGAACAGCATCTCTCAAGTTTTTGATCTTGTCGTTGATATTTGTTCTGTATCTTCTCTCAATTGCATTGTGAGAACTCTTCTCCTTTCTGGCAGCCTTTTTAGCGATGGATGCTTGATGAGTAACCGCCTTGGAGAGCTTCACTTTGCTTTGTTGATGAACAGGAGAGTTTGACTCTGAAGACATGAAGAAGTCTGAATCAGAATGCTTGATATCGTATGAGCTGCTTTCAACAGAGAGACCACGGCTTTTCGACTCATCTTTAATAAATCTGCCATCAGCAGCGAACTGATCATTTTGTGGCAGCACGGAGGGCTGAATCTGCAGTGTCTGATCCAAGTTGTTGAGATCAAACTCATTGCCGCCAGTTAAACCGTTTCCGAAGACTGGTAAATCACCTGGAGAATTGCTTGAGTTGGAGACATAGTACGGCGACAGGAGGATCTCATTGACATTATTCTGCTCTATGCTGTACATAGAATTGAGACCGGCAATGTCATCTTCATCGGTACTGAACTCAGTTGAAAGGGATGGGTTGGATATCGTTTGCATCTCAAGCTGTGGATCTTCTAGCATGGACGCTTTAGCGTTGTCATTGGCCATTAAACCGTTATTGGCATTGTCGTTCAGTGACGCTAGAAACGCATCGTACTCCTCGAAAGAGTAGGACATTGCTGTGTGAAGGTGATAATATATAGACGGTGTGAAAGTCACATAGCGGAAGAGGAGAAGATGGAAATTGGCAAAGCTACTTTTGATAAATGTATGGTGTGGTCTTTTCTGCTTCGCGTCTCAGTTTCGAAATCATACGACTTTTCCACAAAATAAAATCAGGCGATAAAAAATGTCAAACTAAAAACAGGATTACTGTGGTTACGGAGAATGATTGACATTCGCGAAAGATTCATTGATTAAAATCACTTACTTAATATCTATTAATATCTACTACTTAATATCTATTAATATGCATGCATTCAGTATGTCCATTGCCAAAGCTTCATCCTCTGTATATGAAGTGGTCCAGGGTAGCGTTCGTTAGGATGGACCCTCCGCTCTTGACCAGTGTCGTGCGGGGCTTGTTCTGTACGTTTATGTGTATTGGTTGTAGCGGGACTTTCTCTGCTGCTCTTGCCATCTTGGTAGTTCCAGCAGTCTCCGCGGCCTTCTTAGTTGTAGCCAAGTTGGCTTCCCTTAGTTCAGACATTTGACTTGATTGGCCACTGCTTAATGCAAATTTCTCGTATAAGCTCTTCGCAACCACCTTCTCAGGTCCTACCACTGTATCGTCAGAGCCTGTACTGGTTATATTATCATCCAATGTTTCTAGTAATCGCTCAGTGTTTGGTGGAGGTGATTCATGTGTTTCATCAAGGCTGATGATATCAACCGAATCATCAGCAATTTGGCACGAGTTCGCATCTTCAGAATTATGAGGCTCTGCGGAATTGTTTGAAATTTGCAAGTCTGAGTCAGATGCTTGTTCTTTCTGTTCAGGTGTTTCACTCTCACTTAATTCATCATCCTCATCATCAATATCAGTCAGTTCAAAGTCACTGGATTGGAATTCCAAGCCTTTCACTGGTCCATGCTCGTACTGCTGTGATGAACGTGCTTTGGAAATCAATGGGGATTCAAAGCCATTATCAGTCGTAGTACTTATAGGATCTGTACTTGATCTGAAAAACTTGGAGGTTGTTGTCGCTTTTGGAGTCGAGTTAAATAACCTTCTCCGTTTGGAAGTTGGTGATAAATCCATACACTGAGACGTTTTAATAGGCGTTGGTGCAACAGATGGTTTGATATCACTAGCAGTAGTTTTAATTTTGAAAAACGACTCAATACTTTGAATTTTAATGCTTTTCTTGATAGTTGGTGTTGAGAATACCTTTGCATTTGACTTCACTGGAAATGATTGAGTTACAGCTTTGGATTTAGTGAACTGAGCGAGTGTCACATCGCGCTTGATAAAGTCATCACCTCTTGCAACCAAATGTTCTTTAGTGATTGGATCCGAATCGCCATATGCAATTTTCCCATTGTTCGAAGAATGTACCTTGATAATTGGTGTTGAAGATGCCTTTGCATTTGACTTTACTGGAAATGACTGAGTTACAGCTTTGGATTTGGTGAACTGAGTGAGTATCACATCGCGCTTGATAAAGTCATCTCTTGCAACCAAATGTTCTTTAGTGATTGGATCCAAATCGCCATATGCAATTTTCTTATGGGTTTCATTCTCCAAAAGTATACCTGTACATTCTTGGAACAATGAATTTCGCATATCCAATTCAGTCGGTTCATATAAAGTGGAAATCTTATTATCAATTGGATTAAATACCCTCTGAAATTGAAACGATAAATTGGCCTTCTCATATTCGAGTTCAAATGTCGGTGGAATTTGAACTTTCCCCAACAATTTTAGACATGAAATACACCTCTTCATGTTAGGGATTCTTCTCACAAGTCTCAATGCTTTCACAATTCCGACATTCGGTATACCATTGGTATAGTCACACCCACTTAGACATGCCACTATTCTTAATTGGTCCTGGTTCATTAGCCCAATAGGTACGTTCTTGCATTTTTTGAAATCATCTCTGTTAATCTCAATACATTCCCCAAACTCATTCAATTTAGTCAATAGTATCTTTGCTCCAAAGACCAACAAGTCGGAATCCTCACTGATAATCGCGTCAACAAGTCCTAAATTCTCAAGATAAACCATTTGAGGATCGGCTTCATAAGGAGCCACGATATACTTAATATTCACGCTTTTTAAGTACTCTATCACAGACTTGGCCATCTGTGGAGTGACATCAACGCATTTGGTAAAGTACGAGTGGGCGCTTTTCTTATCACCATTCGCCAAACACTGCATACCTCGCTCTTTATTCATCAGTCTTCCTCGTGCTCTATCAGACTCTGTCCCACTTTTGCTGTTGAAATCATCTCCATCAAACACAAAGTACGGAGTTACTCCAAAATGCTCCAACATCTTGATTCGTCTCTGAAAGTAGGAAATATATCTGTCTGTAGCCATATCCTGAGCCAATTCCCAAGAACAGGAAAAGACACCACGATGAAGCCAGGCATAACTGTCAATTGCAATGGTTTTACCGCGAAACTTCTCTAAGGAAACGTTTTGCTGGATCTCCTTAAGCTGTGGCAAGAGCCCTGTAACACCCATCTAACCTAATACGTCACCGAAATGCCAAAATTCGCCTGGTTGCCGAATCTTTTGTACTCAGAAGAAGACCTTTGTTTAGGATTTTGGGCGTTTCGAGAAAATCGCGATCGTTTTTTTCTCGAAGATCGAAAAATGAAAACAAACAAACACTGATCACAAAGGCTGATCCCAAAAAGGTGTTAGTTCGGTCAATTTGCCCATGTCATCAATCGACCAGGTCTCGCAGGGCGTGGCAGGGCTCTCTGTCAGCGGTAGAAAGAAGAAAACGGCCAGAGCATATCATGATCTTCAAGCATTCCAAACCCAGCCGTCCTTCAACTCTCCATTACAACCTCCAACGCCAGTTTCACAGTTTAACAGCTTTGGGGATCAAAGTCCGGCTATACAGTCTCCAGGTATCCCGAACACATCTACATTTGGGTACCAAAACCAAATTGTCAAATCTCAAGAACCACAACGTCATCAAGAGGTCAATATATCGCAAGCTACCAGTGGTGATTCTTTATCAGTGCCATATGCAAGAAAATTAGACGAGAATGAATGGAAATACAACGTTTTCAAATCGTTTGAAAACACCTTACCACCAACGTCAACTACTGAATATCAATCTTTTGATCAGTCGATATCAACTGCAAAGTTTTCCCGTTTGTCCTTGTATCAAATTCCAGTGAATGAACAACTAAGACAACAGTCAAAGCTTCCCTTGGGGTTGACAGTGAGACCATTTGCACCAGTTGATGAGTCTGAGCAACCAATCCCAGTAGTTGATACCACTCCTACAAATGGTCCTATCCGTTGTCATCGTTGTCGTGGGTATTTGAATCCAATGATGGTTTTCACCCACGATGGGAAGTTCCACTGTAACTTGTGTAAATTTGCCAACCCTGTTCCAAATGAATACTACTGTCAGTTAGGAATGGATGGTAAGAGACAAGACTATTTACAAAGACCTGAGCTGTACACGGGTACAGTTGATTTTATTGTGCCAGAAGAATATTGGGATCAAGAGAAGGTTCAACCAAGTGCATTGCATTTTATTTTTTTGATAGATGTCTCAGCGTCTAATGAGATCATCCAAGCTACGACTGAAGCCATCAAATCCGCATTATATTCATTGCCATTTGGTTGTAAGATTGGGATCGTGACGTATGATGAAAAGATCCATTTCTATAACTTAAACAGCGAGATCCCATCCGTTCATGTCATCAGTGATATCGAAGACCCGTTTGTCCCTATATACGATGGACTATTTGTTGACCCACAAGAGAATGATTTACAAATCAGTTCCACATTGATGCAGATCAATGAACTGTATTCTCAGTTTAAATCAGGTACAATTGCATATGGATCAGCCTTGAAAGCTGCCAATTTAGCATTGAAGGAAGTTGGTGGTGGTAAGATCATTGCAAACATCACGAAGTCACCAAGTGCTGGTCCTGGATTCTTGAATATTACAAACTCTACCGACAAAGGGGGTTCATCGATTTTCAAGCATGATAACGAGTATTACTATAACTTGTCGAATGAATTTGTATCGAACAACGTTGGATTAGACCTATTCATTCTTTCCCAAAGCTCTATTGATTTGAAAAACTCAGGTTTGAATGTGTTTAAGACTGCGGGGGCTTTAAAGTTATATCCAACATTCTCAATTGAAAAAGACGAGATATCGTATATTCAAGATTTCATTCAATCTGTCAAGCATACCGTTGGTTACCAGGGAAGTTTGAAGACGCGTTGTTCCAATGGTTTGCAAATTCAAAGCTACTATGGTAATTTTGATGCTAAAGAATCTCAAGACCCTAAGATACCAACTTTATCAACTGAATTAGAGGTTTCCATTTTGTTCAAGTATGATTCGAAATTGAACTCTAAAGAAGATTTCTCATTTCAAACAGCTGTCTTATACACTGATACTCAAGGTATCAGAAAGGTCAGAGTCATTAACAATACAGCAGCAGTGACAACCGAGTTATCTAACGTCTTTGCGTTTGCTGATCAAGATACCATACTGAATATCATAATCAAGAACTGTTTGGATCACTTAACTAAACAACATTCCAGAGAAATCAAGAACTCTACCACTGACAAATTGACAGAAATATTCACTCAATATAGATCGCTGATATCATCTAACTCCAATCCAACCCAGTTAATCTTACCAGACAGTTTAAGTTCACTCACTGCTTATATTTCAAGCTTCCAAAAGAGTAGAGTTTTCAAAACAAGTATTAACAACAATTTAAAACTTTATGATTACTATAAATTGAACGCATTGCCTTTGGATAGGTTACTTTTACAGCTATATCCAAGATTCATCGAGCTACATAGTTTCCAAGATTATGATTGTGAATTTGATGAACATGGTAAATTCAACATGCCAGTCAATATCAGAGCTTCTGCACAATTCATTCAAGCTGGTGGTTGTTATCTCATCTTCAATGGTGAGGAGTTATTTGTCTATATTCATCAGCAGGTTAATCCATTGCTATTGAAGGATTTATTCAATGTCAACAGTTCAGAAGAATTATCACCAACTTTGAGCTGCTTACCTGAATTAGCCACTGATGTCTCCAGAAAAACCAGAAATCTGATCACTTACTTCCAGAACTATTTGAAATTGAACGAATTATCAGTTCGTTTGATCAGACAAGGTATCGACCACCTGGAGTTCCAGTTCAACGAACTATTAGTTGAGGACAGATCTCTAGATAAGACCCCAAGCTTTATCGAATTAGTTCAGCAGATACATAAATCCATCAAGGAAAACCTACAGAGTGGTAAAGCTGGCGGTGGAAGCGCATCTTCAAATGGCAGCAGTTTTAACAACTTGACTCGTGGCGGTGGTGGTGGTGGTAGTAATTCATTAGATGAGAGTCTAAGCCAAAGTTTTGTTCATTTCTGAAAGAAAAAGATAACTATATAATGTCCGTATATCGAATAAATCAGTTGTCAAAAATGTCTGTGTCCCAACCAACTTTTTTTGCGTCACAAAAGGCGATGCTGCTCCCTGAGTCGACTCGTAGGTGTAGAGGCATAAGAGCTGAGTGAGCTCTACAGAAGTGTATGGGTCATAAACAAGGACTCTATTCTCAAATAGCCACACATCAGAAAAGGATAGGGTCTTGATTGGCGGTCGGTTGTCCATCTTTCAAGCTTCCAACGGGACCATCGAAACAGCAATAAACGTCATTGCAACGTTCTTCCGAACTTTAAAAGTAAACATGTAGCTTTTACGAGCTTCCTTCTTCTTCTTTCTGCTCTATCTATTTTATTTTGGAAGCCCATGCACACTGTACGTTGCGCGGATTTAGCGCATAGTTGCATTGCCCAGATTTCCCCATTTTTCTTGGAAGGTGCCACACAATATACGATAAAGGATTATCGAAACGGCAAACAGCCTCGAATGGTTGCGAATTTCACCTCGAGGCAAAGTCCATCATCTTCTCTTCTTCTTTACCAGCTACTATACTCCTTCTCTTGCTAGTAAAATTGGCGACTCTATTGAAGAGCAATGACTATATCTGATGAATATGTTATTGTGACTGGCGGACTGGGATACATTGGATCCCATACCGTGATTGAGTTACTGCAGCATAACTATAAAGTTATCATCTTGGATAACTTGGCTAATTCCAAACTTGAGTCACTGGATAGAATCAGAAGCATTGTGTATGGTGAGATCAATGGCAATGCTGAAACGCCATCAGCTGCTGGTCATACGAAGGATTTGATCTTCCGTGAGAGTGATATCAGGGATTACAAATCATTGTATTCCACAGTCAAAGATATCACTAGATCAATTGTTGATTCTGCATCAATCACTTCTATTATCCACTTTGCTGGTTTAAAATCTGTTGCAGATAGTGTTACTGATCCAATATCGTATTATGAAACAAACTTTATTGGGACTCTGAACGTTTTGAAACTGATTGAATCAAAACGAGCGAATGGGAGAGAGCAGGAGGAGGAGTTGCTGCTACCTAGACTGCAGAACTTCATCTTTAGTTCCTCAGCCACTGTTTATGGGGACGTGAAGTTTCACGGATTCGAAGTTCCTATTAAGGAGACCACGCCGTTATTGGCTCCAACTTCACCATATGGAGAATCGAAGCTTCTAGTGGAAAAGCTGTTACGTCAGTTTATTGAGAGTGACAGAATTGTCAATGGTGATGTTAAACTGAAAGTTGGGGTGTTGAGATACTTCAATCCGATTGGTGCCCACTCTTCAGGTTTGATTGGGGAGGATTCACTGGGGAAGCCAACTAATTTACTTCCAATATTAGGAGGGATTGCGATTGTGAAATGGAAAGATCAGAAGCTGAGAAAGAATATGGAAACTTCAACACCTGCTGAGATCAATGTTTACGGGATAGATTACGATACAGTGGATGGAACTCCTATAAGAGATTATATCCATATTGAAGATCTCAGTAGCGGACATCTATCATGTTTGAACTACTTGAAGAATCTTGAAGATGGTGAAACTTTTTACAGGGAGTGGAATCTGGGGACAGGAAGAGGTTATACAGTTTTAGAGATCATTGATGAGTTTAATAAAAATGTCGGTGTTGAAATACAACATCGATTGGTTGATAGACGTCCTGGTGACGTTGAAATCCTACTGGCTAATCCAGACAGAGCAATAAGCGAGCTTCATTGGAGTTGTCAACGGTCGATAGCTGACGCTTGTAAAGATTTATGGAGTTGGTTGAAGAATCTCCACAGCCAATAGATATATAAAGCACGAAAAGGGGTAAGAACAATATACGTATGTATATATACATGTACAATTTTTCTATATTAACGCTTTGCTCTAATTAATGGGAGTAAAAGCAAGTACTTTTTAAATCAAATGCAATACTATCTCTCTAAATCAAAAAACTAAATAATAAACCCAATATCGTGAACCCAATGTCACCTCTCAAACTAACTCCAAACGCTTCTTGTGTCTGGTTACCTGTTTCTTGTGCAGTTGAAAATGGTGAGCTTGCACCGACTCTTCCGGTATAGATTGTGCCATGGGTGACCCTTGCGGTGATATCTGGTGGGATAACAGAGGAAGCCAATGCTGTATTGAAAGAAAGCGTGAAATCTTGATAAACAGAAGTTAAATTGTGACCAGAGGCGAATGGAATAGTACCTGACTGAATCAAAGATGACGTAAATGGAATTGATGAAGTGGAAGTTTTAGTCATATTGGCAAATTGTTTTGTCTGGTGACTTGTCTGATTTTTGTAAAATTCATTGTATGCTTGAGCAAGAGCGATCTGATGGTTGTCATTATCAACAGCTAAAAACACAGATTTTAGGAAGTTAGTACCTAAAATTGAATATCCAAAATTGGAATTTGGTAACACAGTTAAGATACAAGCTGGATCACCATCATCAAAATTGACTTGGTTATCGTCTTCATCATATAAGTTTCTCATGAAACTTGAAACTGGGACTTGAACAGTTAGATTACCAAATAGGAAAGCCAAAGTTGCACCCAATGTACCCGTGGAGCATTTTGCTAACCAAACGTTATCATCATATGAATAGTATGCATTCAATTGAATGGCTAAACTGATGATAACCTGATAAGGTAACAATGAATAGGTGATTCTTGAATCTAACAGGACAGGATACTGATCATATGATAATCCCACACTGGTACCAGCACTATTGACGACACTAATACCAGTTATTGGAACGATTGGGAAATCGTAAGAAAGCGCTGCATCTGTTGCTTGAAATGGGATCTTTTGGAAAACGACAAGATCATTAATGAACTCATTTGGGTTTAATCCACCAAATGTAAGTTTCAAATTTTCATTATCCTCTGGGAAAAACGAATACGATGATGAGTTGATCAAACCTTTTGCAACCATGTTACTGAGGAATGTGATGTTTGGGAACTGATCATTCTCGCCTTCAGACTTCCCTGCAAGACCAAGTGCACCGACACGAACGTTTAGATCTTCAGCAGCCATAAAGTCAACCTTTGGGAATTCATACCCTGTAAAGTTATCAGAGTCGTAAAAAAAGGCAGTATCTTCCATGATCGAACCGTTAATCTCTATCCCATTTAGAAAAGTGAGTTCTTGATATGAGTTCAAATTCACCGATGTATTTGATGCAGTGCTGTTATAAAGACCATGTGGAGCGCAAAGAGTGGTTGA
Source organism: Komagataea norvegica (assembly GCA_030567455.1). Lineage (NCBI taxonomy): Eukaryota > Fungi > Ascomycota > Saccharomycetes > Phaffomycetales > Wickerhamomycetaceae > Komagataea > Komagataea norvegica. Next base: position 78,973 of record JAJLSD010000013.1, read on the forward strand.
GTTCACGGCACTATCGCAAGCTTCATTACCATGGGACGCAGAAACGACCCAGATGTAGGGCTGTGCAATGTCGACTCTGAGCAGGTTATCCTGGCCTGGAGTTCCAAACTGCGTGAAGACACTGTATGAGATCCCTTTGTCGATAGAGACTGCCGTGAGCGAGGGCAGGGTTTGAGCAGAGCATGTGGTGAAGAGCGACGCCAGAGGCACGAGGGCAGTGAGGCAAAGAAAGGACAACATCACGGGTGACAGTGTGTGACAGTGTGTGTCAGTGTGTGTATGTGTGTGCGAAGGAAGGGCTAGCGAGTGGCGTGGAGCGTGGATGGCCTCTGGTGGTTCAAGTGAGATCGGTTTGTTGATGTTTTGAAAGGAAAATTTTTTGGTTTTTCCGTTTATTTACATGTAACGTCAACACAAAGAGATAAAGGCTTTGGGAAGATAAGATAATGGACTTGGACGAGGAACACGAGGCGTCCGGGCACCTGCTGAGCAGGAGGCAGTCCGGGAGTGTGCACGCACACGGATCTGGCGGGGTTGCCCTTGGAGAGGTCAATGAGAAGCAGGTGCCGAGGCAGGAGTACAAGGAACTGATAATCCTACTGGCACACATTGCGGGCTGGTACGTGTTCTCTGTGTCGCTGTCGCTTTACAACAAGTGGATGTTTGGTCAGTCGAAACTGAACTTGCCGTTCCCGGTGCTGATAACGTCTTTCCACCAGTTGCTGTTGTCTATCGCATCGTTTCTCATGATTAGGTTCACGAGCCTGAGGCATCATCAACATGAGGAGCCGGTTGCTGTTGTCAAGAGTGGGGGCGAATACTGGGACAGGTATCTCAGGACAGTGCTGCCCTGTGCAGTGAGCTCTGCTGGCGACATTGGGTTTGGAAACATGAGTTTCCGGTTCATCAACCTGTCAACGTATACGATGGTGAAGTCGAGCTCAATTGCGTTCGTGCTGCTGTTCTCCATCATGGCCAAGATCGAGAAGTTCACGTACAACCTGCTGGGGATAGTGCTGCTGATGACAGCCGGTGTCGTGTTGATGAGTGACCGGGACGACACGCGAGAGAACAAATCGTTTGTACTGGGGTTTGTGCTGGTGCTGTTGAGTGCATGCATGTCTGGTCTGCGCTGGGTGCTGACACAGATCCTCTTGAGGTTGAATGAGGGCGAGCAGCAGCATAAAGAGCAGTCGGTTGAACTTCATGAAACAATTACGAAGCGCAAGGCGAAACGGCACCCGGTGTTCACGATCCAGCAGCTAGCACCGTCGATGTTTGTGATCCTGTTCTTTGCCGGGCTCGTTCTCGAAGGAGGAGGCGAGTTTGCTCGGGCAGCCATATGGAAGGAAAAGGGTATACTACAAGGTGTCATCCTGTTGGTGTTCCCTGGTGTGCTCGTGATGTTTATGACGATATTCGAGTTTGGCATCCTGCAACGGTCCCGAGTGCTGACGCTGTCCATTGCAGGCATCCTCAAGGAGCTGCTTACGATCCTGATCTCGTTCCTGGTGTTTGACGACTCGTTGACCTGGATCAACCTGGCAGGACTCGTCGTGACACTTGCGGACATTGGGTGGTACAACGTATACCGCTACCGTCAGAACCAGCAGGAGCAGCAGGAGCAGCAGATGCAAGCGGAACAGGCGCTGGAGGTGGAGTTGGAGGAGAGGCAGTGAGTGACCATCCTAAACAGCTATCTACTTATATACTTAATATACTTATATACTTATATACTTAGAGTACTATGACACATTATAGGCAGGCCTGCGCCTCTTGTAGTATTTGGGTTCTTATTTCCTGATGCGGAAGTCAAGCCTCTGGTGTGCGGGTGTCCCAGCAAAAGAAATTCCAACTCAAAAAAATGGTCTCCTTTTTTTCTTCAATTTGGAAAACAACAACACAGTAACAACAACAACAAGAACAATACAATAGAATAGAATAGAATAGCTCGTCCCAGTGGCCCCTCTCCGACAACTGATACTTCAAGCACTATCACAATACTACTTGCTTTTTACACCGAAACTTGTTTGCCGCCGCACGCTCAACCCGACTTTCACCGTCACCATGCTCGGGTTTCTCAAAATCCAGCCTCTCAACTTGAACGACAAGGAACACTACCGGGTCGTGGACTTGATTCACTCCGTGATAGATTACCTTAAGGGAATCACGGTATTTGACTCCATCCTCCCAAAGGATCCAGAGCTTCCACAATCGAAGGACGCCACTCTAAGGGCGACCAAAAAATCAGATCTATTCCCCTCTGGCATCCAATACGATGACACCATTTTACAAAATACGTCAGCTATCCCATGTTCAACGTTACAGCAACCGCTAGTGAAAATGGAGAGCAACTATGACGGGACGTTCACGTGGAACTTTGACAATGGCAGCATGGCTGTCACTCCCAACGCAAAACACCTTGATATCGTCGACCTCAAATACAATGACGACATACCAGATTTACCAAACCCTGAATTCTTTGACGTTGAACTAAACAAGAAAAATCTACTCAAGGAGAGCAGTTTGTCTGTGTCTCCAGGGGATTCTGATATGTCACAGATGGAGTCCTCATCCCCTCATAATAGCCAACTCTCAGATAACGGAAAAGATAAAAAATCTATATACCCTTGTGAATACTGTGGTGCTGAGTTCAAGATCAAAGGTTACTTGACTCGTCACATCAAGAAGCACGCTTTGAACAAGGCTTACGAATGCCCATTTTTCGAGGAACACTCTGACAGTAAATGCCATCCAAACGGTGGCTTTTCCAGACGTGATACTTACAAGACACATTTAAAGGCTAGACATTTCAAATATCCAAAGGGAACGAAATCAGGAAAGAGAAGCTCTACACCGGGTCACTGTGCTGCTTGTTTCAAAACATATGCCAACAATGAAGAATGGGTCGAGAAGCACATTGAGGGCGGGGAGTGTACCGGCTTACCAAAAGGTTATCAAATAAGAGTTAAAAATACAAGAGTGAAACATTATGACTTCCCAAGATCAAATACTAACGGGATCAACAGCCCGGTTAGCTTGACTTCAAACAGCCCAGATCAACAACATCAGTCGTCAAGCAGCATACACACTACATCCCCTTCTCAACAGGATCACCAAAAGCAACAAAATCCTCATCAATTCTCAATACCATCCCAAGCACAACAGCAACAGCAACAGCAAACACAATCATATACTGCCATATCAGTGAATCAATCTCCTTTGAGTATCATTAGCAGTAATGTCATGACTAATGAAAAACTGTCTTTTGAATCATTGGATTTTGAGAATTATGATGAAAATGATGAATTTTCGCTAGATGTTGAACAGTGTCTTTCATACCGTCCAGTTTCCCGTTAGGATCTGATGGTGGTGACAGTGTTCAAGAACAGATAGAGAGAGTAACGAAGAGAAAAAAAAGTACTGGTTTGTGTTTTTAGCTAAAGTTGTTTGGTGTTTGACCAATGTTTTTTTTTTCCCGCTTCCCCCTGTTTGTGTGGTTTTTAATGAGTTTTATGAGTTTTTAGTTTTTTTGGTCCCTTCTTTTCAGTGTTTTATAATTTGGTCTGATCTCCCTGTTTTCGAGGGCTCAGCTTCATGGTTCCTCCATCCGTTTATTTTTGTCTTTATATTGTCGTGCATTAACTTGGATCTTTTCATGTTTTATTATTATTGTTTTTTTTTTATGTAAGGAATGAATATTTACAATCAATTATTTTAAAATGGATGAACCGGTATTAATTAAGATTAAAATTGAAACTAAAATTAAATTTAAAGAGTATTACTATATTATATAAATAACAAAAAGTTCTAAAAAAAGAACAGGCCCGTTTTTTGGGATAATTTATCGAAGTGAAGAAAAATCACACAAACACACACACATCATGGGCCAGGGAACCAACTCAAACAAAACTCTTGTAAACAATTCCGTCCGTCACTTCCCTTGAATCTTGTTCAAAAAAAAAAGTCTTATAACAACAAAGCAGCCAACCCACCCATGGCAACTGAAATCAAACCAGCTTGGTTGAAGTTTGCAAACCCGGTGGAGACATCCGTGTCGTGAGTCGTCTCGTTAGATATATTGCCATTGTTGGCTTGAGCTGCACTGAAGGAAACGAGGGTTGTTAGAGTTAATAAAGTAGTTGAGAATCTCATAGTATTAATTAGCAGCGTGGAGAAAGAGGAAAAGAAAAAAAAAGGAGTTCCCATGGGGGAAAATGTGGTAATATTTATATATCCAAGGAAATCTGGCACTCATCAGTCGATTACAGGGCAATTTCTTTTTCGTGGTGCTGGCCTTTGTCTTAATCTTCTCAAAAACCCCTCTAAGATTATCGCTGCCACGCTGTTCTAGAACGAGCTGTTAACTATGGGCCTTTGCTGGAATTGCGCTCTGGATTCGGCATTGGTGCGCATTTAACGTTTAGAGTTTTGCCCCACGTCACGCTGATATGCTTTTGGCAGTCGTCCTGAACCGGTCAGTGTACGAATTAGGAAAGCGTGCAAAAGGCAAATAGCAATGAAAGTTGTGCCTCACTGAGCCGTGTGTCGTGTGTTCGTCTAATTCGTGCAGGGCTTTGCGGAAATTTTCTCGTTGGACGCGGTATCGCTGCGTCCCTATTGGTGGGACGTATGGATTAGGAACACACTGACTTCCTAACTTAGCCCAGTGTGTATATATAGATATGTATATAATGAGAGGAATATGTCGGGACTACGTGACACTGCGTCTTTTAGCATTTCCAACAATATTTCTTTCGCCTTTTTTACCTAGTTCCTGGGAAGAAATTACGAACGAAGACTACACAAGGAGAAGCCTTCATTGTGAAATATGAAACAGCACACCTCAGTGGACTAGCTACCCAGCTGCAGTCTTCTTGGTTGGTCACACTCAGTAGAAGCTTGGATTTCTATAAATAAATATTGCTGTTTGCTACTGTTCTACGGTGCCTGACGCATAAGGTGGCTTTCGGGCTCGTAAATTATGACACAAAAAAAAAAAGTGACACAAAGACACAAGTTTCGTACTCATTTGTCAAGATCCAGAAAACCAATGCTAGCCAATCAGATACCACCCAACAGCAGTGTCAAACAAACATTACAATGTTATCGAAACTTCCAAATGAAATTGTCCTCAAGATCTTGAAGCAATTGACATACTACGATCACAACAATTTGATGTTGACACATTCGAGCCTTAAGCGCCTAGTGTACAATTTGAGATACTTCAACAAGACGCTGCAGATTACTCTAGGGATTAAAGATCCCAATACTGAGATAGAGATATACCATGAACCGGGTTGCTGGGCGCGAGACAACCGACTTGAGAGTTTTATTGAATTGGCGTGCAGAGATCCATTTGATTTTCAAAACCCACGGGGAATTTTGATCTCTGGGATACTACGTTTTGTTAAATTTTTGGTTCTATTGAGTGAAGAGCTGAAAAGTTTGTTGGGAAGTTACGAGATAACACTAGTTAACCATAGTCATGAATTTCTGAGTCAGTTTGATAGGTTTTGGAATTTTGATAAGCATGACAAGGAGTATCATGATCGCCAAAAGGTATATCATAATCCTGAGACTCTTGACAATAACACATCCGAGTATGGATTTTTTGACAGGGGATGTTATGACCCTAAAATTGCAACTATTAGAATGACTACAGTTAATCACACTTTTGGAATTTCATTAGTGAAGCTAAATGAAAATCTTGTTGAATTGTTACACTCTCTAGTACAACGGGATAATACTCCCAAAATTTGGTTAACATTAGCGAATGTTGATGCTAAAGATCAACGTTTAACGCCAAAGACTTATTCAAGTGCAGATCCTATCAAGTTCAAGGAATACATTGATGGTACCTATCAAGCAAATCTGATTTCTGGATGATTGTACGTCTTACATCTCCAATAAGCCCTCTTGATACCTGTCCAGATACTTTCATCTAGATTGTCGAATTTTTCATCTGTCAATGGAGGCGTTGCTAGCTCTTGATATGAAACATTCATACCGTAGTTATTCAAATCAATCTCGACTATTTTCTTGTAAACATCATAAACGATTTGTCTATCAGCACCTAACCCATTAAAGAAGGAGAAAATTCCAGAAGGTTTCAACAATCCGACAATCAAATCAAACAAATCCAACATATCTGAATAATGCTCACTATACGTATCGTAATAAATCCCATTGAAAAAGACACCTTTGTTTAACAGTTCAGGCAGGGTATCTTGCCATCTTCCTTTCAATACAGTGACATTCTTTTTCTTCAACCAACCATCGTCTTCCAGTTTCTTTAACACGTCAGGGTGTGCCTCACTGATATAATGGTTTGTTGGTTCTCTTTCCTGGATCAGCGTGTCAATGATTCCCATTCCGAACCCAATGTTAAGGATGTTGATCTCGTTGATGTCCTCTATGTTATCGACTTCATCATCACTTTTTTGCCCTGCGGAAATCAATTCATCGACTGATTTGAAAATTGTATCACGGCCAGCTTTCATGAGGTCTGATTCCCAGTCCATCATGACTCCATCTTGGTTTTCCTTCGTTATAAGAGCGCCGTTTTTGTATTCTAGTTCGGTGTTGAGATAGGTTGATTGAGTGTTTGCTGGGTCGTTTATTAACTGCTGTGCGATCTTGTCAAAGTCTGTGTCTTTAGATTTAGATTCCAAGAGTGCCTCTGTGACATTTTCCTTTTCATTATTTTCATCTTCATGTTCATTTCCATGTTCAGGCGACAAAGCACCGGCGCCGGAACCTTCCTCTGCAGCAGCTTGGCCTTGTTCACCTTGCTCAAATTCGGCATACTTAGCCTCTTCATCGTCTGATAAAAACTCGAAATCTCCATCATTGATCTTTCTCAGCAGGATCTCTGCACTGACACCGGCATCAACGACTCTTTGGTACACCTTGCTATCTCTCAACCCCTTTTCAAAAAGCAGATCACCGGGGGTCTTATTCTCATAGTCAGTTAGATTCCAACCTGCACCCCAGTTAAACAACTCGTCAACCATCCCGTATACGGTCTCGAGCTCGTCGGTGGTGGCATCTTCAGGGATATGTCTGGCGATGATATGCAGTGGTGTTGTGTTTTGATCCTCAGGGACCTGTTCAGGCACGTATTTAGTATTGCCTTGTAATTGCGCTTCTTGCTCTAAGGTGTATGCGGTTGCTTCCTCGACGGTGTAAGTGGCGGGAATCCCGTTCTGCAGGAAATATTTCAGCTGTTTGATATAACTTGGGTTGATGGGGCGTTGTGGGAACTTGCAAAGCTCATGCAGTTCGGACATTCTGGGGGTGGATCTTGCAAGATAGTTTAGTATCGATCGATGAGATGAGATGAGATGCGATGGAATATTTTGAACTTTTTTTTTTTTTTTTTTATTTTTTGGAGAAGCCGATGAGCCGACATCGGAGCCTAACCGTAGGGATCCGATCTTTGCGAAGAGCAAGTGATGATGCTGCTACTACATCAAGCTAAGCTACAGTAATCGAAGCTCAGGATGGGGGAGAGAGGGAGAGGGAAAAGGCGTATATATTTAGGCATAGAATATGGAAAATACCAACAATTGAGTGATCAATTGAATGAATCTAATTCAATTGGTGAATCTTCTCTCTGCTTCCTTCCAGTTGATCACGTTCCAGATGGCTTTGAAGTAGTCAACTTTCACGTTTTGGTATTGCAAGTAGTACGCGTGTTCCCAGGCGTCAATGGCAACCAATGGGGTGAAATTGGCCCCGACGGTGTCTTGGTTAGCGGTTTGGACGACTTCAATGGCACCGTTTTCGTTGTTTCTGACAATCCATGCCCAACCGGAACCTTGAATGCCAGCTAATTTGGCATTGGTGACGCCAATCAACTTGTCAATTGAGCCGTATTGCTCGTTGATCTTCGAGGCAAGGGCACCGCTTGGTAATTCACCACCACCTTGCGATGGAGGAGCCAAGCTTTTCCAGAAGAGGTTATGGTTTCTGTAACCACCACCATGGAATTTGATCTGTTGTTCCAATTCGACGGTTTTCAAAACGTCGCCTGCCTGGGTGGCGGCAGCGTGCTGCTCAATGGCGGCATTGTACCCGTTGACGTAGGTTTGATGATGTTTCTTGTGGTGGATCTCGTTGATTTGGCCGGAAATGTATGGCTCAAGGGCACCGTAGTCGTAGTCCAAATCTGGCAGGGTGGCCTTACCCCTGGTGGCGATGATGCGGGCAGTGGCAGCAGGTGCTGTTCTGAAGGCGGAGGCACGGGTTGACGATCTGGCAAGAGAGAGCATAGTAGTGTGAGATACTTGTACTTGGAGTAGTAAAGTAGTAGTAAAGTAGTAGTTAAAGTAAGTGTCAGGGGAACAAGTTTTTCAAATATTGCAAATTATTAGCAACTGCCAACTGACCAATTACTAAAGACGTTAAGGAGATCAAAGACAGTAAGACAAGCGCTATGCTGTTTGCCCTGCTCGCAGTGCTCATGGCGTACTACACCTGCTGGCTGTTCCTGCAGCCGTTTGTGAGCCGGGACTCGTGGCTCCAGGCGCTGTTCCCGCTGGACATTGCCCTCGCGGTGCAGGCGCCGCTGCTGCTGCTCCTGCTGGGCTTCTGCCTGGTGGGCACGCGCGCCGGGCTCCTTCTGCTGGGCGGGGGCCCCTCCGCTGCCACTTCCACTGCCACCACTGCCACCTCCAACAGACTACATCCTGCTGCTGCTGCTCTCAAGTGATACGCACAGTACAATGCAATAGAATATATAGTACACACACTCCTCCATCTCCTGTAGTAGCATTACCTTACTGTCTACTGTCTACTGTCTACTGTCTGATCTCTCTTCTCTCTGCTGTTCGAACACGACACTTTTTTCCGTTTTCAGTGCGACAACAACAAAAGAACAATATAAGAACAAGTCAGGCACACACACACACAACAAGCAGTAGTCCCACCTCATGTCCCGCAAGAAGTCCCCCGCAGACTTCCACTTCGGCAACAGGATCGGCGAGGGGTCCTACTCCTCCGTGTACAAGGCCATCGACGCTGCCTCGCGCAAGGTGTACGCCATCAAAGTGCTCTCCAAGAAGCATATCGTCAAGGAAAACAAGATCAAATACGTCAACATCGAGAAGATCACGCTCAACAGGCTCGGACGCCACCCGGGCATCGTCACCCTCCACTACACCTTCCAGGATGAGGCCTCCTTGTACTTTGTCATTGATTTTGCAGAGTACGGTGAGCTCTTGACGACGATTCGCAAGTTGGGCTCCCTGAGCGAGGCTTGTTCCAAATACTACATGTTTCAATTGATAGACGCCGTCGAATTCATGCACTCCCGAGGTGTCATCCATAGAGACTTAAAACCAGAGAATATCCTTGTTAACTCGGATCGAAAGATTATGATTACGGATTTTGGGGCCGCTAAAGTGCTGAACCTGGATGCAAATGGCGAACTGATACAAGACCATGACGACGACAACGACGACGATCCCTCCTCGTCACAGAAAGGCTCATTCGTAGGGACAGCAGAGTACGTGTCTCCAGAGTTGTTGAAGTTCAACAAGTCTGGGTTTGAATCAGATGTTTGGGCCATTGGGTGTATCTTGTATCAGTTTATCGTTGGGGTTCCACCTTTCAAAGGTACCACTGAGTACTTGACTTTTGAAAAAATCGTTAATTTGCAGTACTCTTGGCCCAGCTTCTTCATTCCGGAACTGATCAAGGATTTGGTGTCGCATATGTTGAAATTGCAACCGGAGGAAAGACTCAAGATATCTCAGATTAAGAAGCATCGTTGGTTTGCAGGTTTCAATTGGAATGACAAGTCTAAAATATGGTTGATGAATCCACCAAATTTTGAACCATATAGACCGTTAGTTGAACAACAGCTGAGTGCCAACACCAACAACTTCCAAAAGATCTATATTCAAAAACCAAAGAAAAACTCAAAGCAAGAGTTGTTGAACTCTACAATTAACCAAATAAGAGGCGATGCCCCTTTTGTAATACCAGCAGCTCAAAAGAAGAAGCAGGAAGTGCAGCACATAAGAAAGGCCACCACTGCTTTGCCCTCCCAATTTGACCGACCAGTGGTGAATGGTCAACAACAACAACAACAACAACAACAACAACAACAACAACAGATTAAGCCAATACCATCACGACCATCACAGCCACCACATCCACCACAACCATCACAACCACCACAAGTCCCCAAACTACCAAAACCATCGTCTGCGGTGCCTGCACAGGTGAAACCTCAAGCTCCTAAATCAACACCTGCCAACCAACAAATCTCCCCATCTGTCTCGACCTCAAAACAGGTAATAATACCACACACTAGCTCAAATACGCTTCCATTGGCAATCTCATCAAAACTGTCAACAAATGAAAAGATCATCAAGCTGGATTACATCAACTTGACCGAATTGGATCATGAGGGGAACGAAGCCGGTCTTACTGATATTTCAATCAATGAAATAATCCTGAAGAATGAATCATTGTTGAAACTTGGGAAGAATTTGATCTTGGTGACATTAACAGATTTAGGAAACCTATACATTTTTAAATTTGATTTGGAGAAGGCTAACAACAACCACAACAACAACAACCACAACAACAACAACAAGACTGAGGTTGATTTCAAATTTTATTTGAAAATTAACTTGACGAACAAGTCCTTTGCAATGTATGATTATGAATTTAACGAGGAAGATCATCTGTTAAAACCCTCTGGATTTTTAATCCTTGAAATATTGAAGTTTAGTAAGTTGATCTTCTTATCGCCATTGGATCCAGCGCAGAAGGCAAATCAGAAAAAAAAGATTGACCAGCATCAATTCATAGTTAATCCTGACAAGAAATGGATAGAATCATTACTCGCCGTGAAGGAATTGCTGAAAAAGAATAAAACAAATGGAAACTCTTCGAATGGGACATCCGCCGCCGCCTCCAAGCCCCCAAAAACAAAAACTACCCTCACCACCACTACCACTACCACTACCACCGTTACCAATACCACAGTATCTGGAAAAAACAAACTTTCTAACAAGTCCAACGGTGCAGCTAAATCAAAAGCAGAGCCCTTACCCAAACCACAAAGTTCTTCAAAAGCAACCAATATGAGAAAATCATCACCGTCATCATCATCCTCACACCTCCCTTCACCAATCTCAAAGACTTCAATAACGTCACCATCGTTATCGTCAGCAGGTACGCAGCAGCACCAGCAGCAGCCTTCTTCACCCCACACAGCAACAACATCAACAACAACAACATCCAGCGTCAAAAAGGCCGGCGGAGGCAGACAAGCTCCTGGATCTGCTGCTGCCACTTCTTCCACCACAACTGCAGTTAAACCAAAGAAGATATTAGACAAGAAGCAACAGGACATTAAATTTGCAGGTGGTGCAGCTGCAGCGGCATTCATTAAGGCAAATAGGTAAGGAGGATAGGTTACGTAGTGAGTGTTAGTATTATCATTATTATTACTCTTATTATAAATAAATAAGTATAGAATTAAAAAGTGCATGCATTCATCCATCCATCACGTTATTTACAATTATCCCATTGTTTGAATAAAGTAGTCTCCCATTACAACTTTAGATTATAATAGTGCATCGTGTTATTTATAGTGCATAAATAGTGATAGTGACAAATAAAACATATTGTACTGTCAACCTCAGTCATTCTTCGTTATGACAGGTATTCTATTCTTTTATAACTGCTTGGTGGAAATAAACTGCAAAAGAAGAGAAGTAAAAGAGTATGCGGAGAGAATCAAAACATGGCGTCTTACTCTTCAAGATCCGCCAACACCACACTCGCATCAAAATACAGACTTGGATCCAACGAGCTGACATCCGCACTACGGGACTCCCCCTCCAACAACAACTCAGCCATAATCTTACCAGTCCCTGGCGCGTTATTGATACCCCAGCACGAATGTCCTGATGCTAGGTATAAATTCTCAACATTCGTCTCTCCAATCAACGGACCAGAACTCGAAGGGACATCCAACACAGGAAGGTAGCATGCCTGTCTCTTCAAGATATGTCCCTTTGAAAGGTTCGGGCTCAGTTTGCTCACGTAGTGGAATAGCTGATCACACTTCTCCTTGATAACCTCCACGTCATCGGTTGTCTCGGGCAAATCCACTAGCGTGTCGCCCTCGCCACAGACGTACACCTCGTCTTTTCTGGCGTATATCTCTGGTGATATGTACTTGTTTGGTGCAGTCTTCAACTCGGTGAAGATGGCATATGGTGACACGGTGCCGTTGTTCGGGGATACTGTGATGGAGTGGGCACGGAGCCCGGAGATGGGACAGTCAGGGAGGATTCTGGAGGTCCAGGGACCTGCACTCAACACGACTTGATCACCTAAAATCTCAACGGCGGATTCATCATTATTGGTTGTCGTTGTCTTCGTAGTGGTCGTGGTCGTTGTCGTGGACGTCGTCGTCGGTTTTGTTGGGGTATAAGTTAACCCATTTACACCACCTGATTCTTCGTCAAATAAAACTTCTGTAACTTTACCCAATATCAGTTCCACTGCACCGGATTCTATGGCTTTCTTAAGGATGAAATTCGTGAACTTGTAAGGATGCACCTGAGCAGTGGAATCCTGACCTCCGAGGGTTGACCAATCGTTAATTATATCTGATCTGATCCAATTCAAGTCATGAGGCAGTTGAAGATTATCGTGACTTAGTTCGTTCTTGATTGAGTTCTTAGTCACTGTACGACGTTTGGGCAATGGACCAGATATGCTTGAACTAGAGGAACTCATCGAATCAGACTTGTCCAAAGGCTGCGAGCATCCTGTAGGAGTACTCGATATCGGTCCTTCGTCTTCTGTGTTTGGAGTATGTTGCGTCACTGGTTTCGAACTGGAGTTGGATTCTACTGAACTACCATCATCAACTTCTTTTTCTTTTTCATTTTCATCATCTTCATCATCATCTTCATCGTCATCATTATCTAGGAGTCGTGATATGTTCCCCTCTAAGGAAACGGTGGTCAATCGTCTATAACCCCATTCCTGTTCACCATTGTACTCGTCGGATAGCTCCTGGTGTAAGTTGAAACTCAGCGGGACAATCTGTTGCGGAAATGCCCATAATGCCAGCAGTCCACCTGCTTTACCGGAGGCGCCACCAGCGACTCTCTTGGATTCGATAATTGTGATATGGTGTGTCTTTGGATCAAAATCAGGATGCTTTGTGAGATAGTACGCGGTGCAGACACCAATGATCCCGGCACCCACTATTATGATATGAGTCTTCCCCTCGGCCTTGCCAGAGGGAGTTGAATGGAACGTCAAATAATCAGCCATTGTTGCGGGTTGTTCTTGTTGGGTTCCAGAGGGAGCGTTTTTCGTTCGTCCTGTTGAGAGAGATGATGGCTTTCAGAGTACTGGGAGAAGTCCTGTTGTTGAGCTTTGCGAGCCTGTGATATATATGTGTGTGTGTGTGTCCCCGTTTGAATTGGAACCGGCAGTTAGAGGATGGATAGATGGCGTTGCGGTTGCACTTGTTTATCAGTTTTCCAAAAAAAAGCTGATTTTTACTCAAGAAAAAAAAGCTGATTTTTTTGAGAATTAAAGAGTGACTTTAACAGTTTACAGTTGGTTGGAAGGTGTGTTGTTCTATTTGCAACATGCGATGTCGAGATGTGCACCACGGGGGCAGAAGTGGGCAAGTATAAGTATTTTTAGCGGGCGCGGAGGGGTGCTCCCGTTTCCATTCTCTTAGAGATCACCCTTCGTTAGGATCCCCCGTCAACCATTGAGAATTTACCAACTTTCCAAAGATCGAACCACTTTCATACAATTTAGGCCGAAGAAGCTGCATCTATATGCACGAGACACTGTATCATTAATGCATAACTATGCAGTAAAGTGCAGTTCAACGCAGGACTGTGTGCCCTGAGTCACGTGCGGCTGACGGCCTCAAAAGAGCCACTGCTTAGTCAGCATCGGTCGGTGCTGCTAACTGCCAATTTCTATAATCAGTTTAATCAGTGCAATAATGAATTAATGAATCAATGAATTAATAAATGAATAAGTAAATGAATGAATCAATATAATTATTATCTATACAATCACCACTAGCACCAGAAGCACTATCAGTGCCACAATCAGAAGCCCGATACAACAGTCACTAGCACGCTCCTGGTTAGCACGGATCACATGCTCGACCCGCTTCAAACCACGTCCCACTTTCGTCCCCACCCTGTCGAGATCAGACTCAAGGTCCTCCATTATATACGCCTGTTCCTCCAGTTCGGAGCCCATGGCACGCGCCTGTTGGTTGATTGTTTGCATACTTGTGTAGACACCGTCAAGGTGCTGGTCCTGCTCGCGAATGTACTCCTGCTGGAGTCGCTGCGAGTGCTGGATATGTTGCTCCTCCCCCTCAGCATCCTCTCCTGGCTGTTTACCCTCCTCGAATCTCTTGAAGGCATTCGTCGTGCTGGCACTGCCAGCTACGTTGCGTTTGCTCTCCCATTGTGTTTCTAAATTTGAGTACGACTCTTCCAGTTTAGCCACTATTCCTGCCCTGGATGTGATCTCTTGTGCAGTTAGTCCAAATAGCTCTGGCTCAGCTCGCGTCGAGTCGACGGACTCTTTCAGGTCCTGGATCGTCTCATGGAGCTCTTGCAGGTTGTTTTGGAAATCTGTCGAGTGTTCCTCGGTGACCTGTGTTAGTTTCCCAAGCAAGTCGGAGAGACTCTGCTGTTGGTTCTGTGCGTCCGCGAGCACCTCGTTGAATGGATCCATGGCCTTTAGTACTGCTGCTGGCCGGTGTGTGCTAGTAGGTTGGTGGGTGGGTATCAAATAATCAACTTAAGTAAGTAACTTATGAAATCTGTCTTTTTTTCGCTATTTTTGCTCTCTGCGAATATCACCAATCATAACATACACAACATACACGAGAGACAACAGACCACAGAAATGAGCTCGGAACCACCACAGGAACAACCACTAGCACCACATCATTCCCCTGAGTCACTTGCTGCCACGATACTGAAGAAAGAAGAGACCGTCACCGCACCAGCAAGTGCTCTCTCGACGCCAGCACCAGAATCACTTCAATTTCAAATCCCAAACAGCGTTGACCTAAAGCCATCTGAGATCATTGGTGGTGCTCCTGTAAGGCAATGGCTTAATGAGCACGTCACTCCTACACTGATACAGGGCGTCAGACTGATATCAAAGGATCAGCCACAGGACCCGTTGCGTGTGCTCGGTGAGTTCCTGATTGAAGAAAGTAATAAGAAGGCAGCAACAGCAACAGCAACATCAACCACTACAGAATAGTACACTACTTGTATAAAAATTATCATCTCGTATCATTAAAAGGAAAGGGGGAAAATAGAAACGGGGTTCAATCCTCTTAAAACTTCTCAGTCTTGTTTATTTGATCCTCGTAGTTATTCTGTAAAATGTTTAAACCCCATGTACCTATTATGTTCAATGTACCTACTCTCCAACCTCTAAACAACCCCTCTAGACCATTTTGTCTTGAATGATAGACTCCATATAACGTGCTCAAGACTCCTGTGAACTCAACCGGTTTCACAATTAGCTGGCTCTCGGATATCTTTAATGGGTTATAGTCATTTGAAGGTTTCAATAAATAAGCAACCTGGGATCTTCTTAACAACGTCTCCACTGGTAACTTCACAAACAACTCCAAGAATGATGACCCTAGTTTAATACCGTTCAGCAAGATTGGTGATCCGTAGATATCTATCCCCAATTTGAAATACAACAGATATGGCGTCACTCTTTTGAAAAACTGGTTCGTCAACGAGTTTAAAATCGTTGGGATGATCAAAGAGGCAGGACATGTTCTGAATTTCAAATTCTTGATTGAGTTTCTTATGCTTCGTTCATTATTTGAAACCGATGTCACAATCATCTTGGTTCTTATCAAATCAAGCGGTGCTAATATCAAACCTGTGATAACAGAGGCGGAAATAGAAAGTATTAGCGTCTTGGTAGGATCAGGAGAATGTATAGCATCAACGAAAAATGGGTCAGGGATTTGAAGAAATGGTGAAATGAATCCGGTTATCCAAGCTTCAAAAGTCATTGACAGCGCGCTGAATATAAACGATGCATTGTTAGCTCTCCATAACCCACGCACACCTTCTGTAGAGAGTAAGCTGGACATCATATCAACTGTATTCAATGAAACCGGCGCTATTAGCTTTGCCTTTGACTTTGACTTTGAATCTTCAGCATTCTTCTGGATTGGCCTTGTTGGTTTCCTCTTAATCGTTTGAGTTCTCGTATGGATAAACTGTTCATTGGTCACATTCTTCGGTTGGAAATATTCAATCTCCTCCTCATCATCATCATCATCATCTTCAACTTCCATGCTGCCTTCCCGAATCTTCTCCTTCCCAGTACCGGAACCGTTCTGGAAGGCACCAACTTGCAGCAACAGCCTAACGACTTCAAATGGCTGCGTGATTAAACTCCTGATATAATTCTCAACAAACGAATTAACCAATGATTTAATCAACTCCCCAACGTTGTTGAGATCGAGATATTCAGCAATTTCTAAATCACTATACACATTCTTCTTGAGATTCTCGTTGAAGTCATTCACTTTAGCCAGGTCTCTAAATGTTTTATACTTCAAATTTGAACCTGCACTGGAACTAAACCGATTCGCCTTGTTGAAAGTCGAAAGTTTAGAGGTGATGGTGTTCCCATTGTCATCAATAACAACACCGATGCCGGGCCGGAACACAGCTGGATACCCGCCGTTGAAAGACTCTGGGTCATAGTACGGTCTCAAAGGGTGTGCAGCTTTCTCAACTGACATAGTGGTGAAGTTTCAAGATTGTCAGTCACAAGTACTGCTTATGTCTGGAGTTTTGTGTTTTATGGGAGAGTGGGAGTGGTTATCAGCTGGAAAGGAAAATGATTCCGCGATTTTTTCTTAATTTTTGAGATTCATTTGCTGCTTTTCCACCTGGCAGACTGGAGCTAACTAGCTACATACAAAGTTTACAACGATGGGATGGGATCAACCTGTATCAGGTTTCTAACATTCAATTATGAGCATCATCGGATTCAACTGGATCCAAATCGTACGTTTTCACACCTTTAGGCGTTCCTAGATTCGTATGGTTTAAGTACGAATTAGTACTCATGACTCTGTTTGACACTGCTTGTTTTCTTGGTGATGTCGTTGTGGAAGGAGCATAGTTGGAGATCGTGGCTGTTCCTATTATCGTAGTCAATTTGTCCATATTGGTGTTTGACACGATTGTGATTAGTTCATTGTGATCGCTATATAATTGTTGGAATTCCTTGTACCGTCTTGCGTATGCCTCGTTTAGGGATTCATATCTCGTCTCCAACTTTGCGTTTTTAGTAACAAGTTCCACCAATGATTCAGAAATTTCCTGTTTTGCTGCTTGCTCAGCTAATTGTCTTTCCAACTCCTCGATCTTTTTATCCTTGATCTGCAATTCAAGGTTCTTGGAATTTATCTCAGTTTGGTACTTAGCTTCCACAGAAGCTGATATTTCTGATTGCAATCGCGATAAATTAGATTCATTTGTGCTGAAACTGTCATTGATTGTTTTGGAAAATGAAGCGATGATATTGTTCGAAGTTTCGTGTAATTTTTCACTAATCACCGACTTTTGAACGTCCTGGGACTGCAACAACTTCTCATCGTTACTTTTAATAGCCTTTTCGATCTCCTCCAACTTTAGTATATTATTTCTGTTGTTTGTGAGTTTAGCAAGCTCCATCAGCAATTCCCGTTGGTTCTTATTGGATTGATCAAAATGAGAGTCTATACCGAGGCTGTTGAACTTCTCATCAACTTCCGCTGATACAGATTTGATAAGGTTTAATGATTCATTCAGTGCTTCCTGAACAGCTGTTGATACCCTCTTCTGCTCTTCGATATTTTGAGATAGGGTGTCGAACTGTGACTTATCTTCGATAGATCTAGCTAAATTACTCAATTTCTGATGTATCTCGTCGTTTTTCAATTCAACAGACCCCTGAAGTTTCTCATCTTTCATAACTGATATTGAATCAGCCAATGTGTTGGTTGCTTTTTCTAAACTGACTAAATTGTCGCTAACAGACTTCTCTAAATCATTCAATAGGGTCCTGATTTTATCCTCCGTTAAGGTGCTGCCATTCGCAGCCATGACATTTTGAAGAAGATCTTTCAAATGCGAATTATTGTTAGAAGATCTACTGACAAGACTATCCAAATCAAGTTGGGTATGCTTCACAGAATTGTCAATACCCTGGATGATCTTCTTCAAGCTGGTTTGAGACTCAAGTACTTTCTTCAATTGGTAGTCTATTTCTATATTATCAGATTGAACAAAGGACAGCTTTCCTGGTGATCCAGATCTAGAGATATTTGTGTTTTTTATCTTCAACATTTGTGGAGACACAGGAAGTGGTGGTGGATTTCTCAATGGATCGTTACTATCCCACATTTTATTGGCCTGGCTAGGTGACCCATGAGGTGTTGTTGTATTTTGAGGTTCTTGAAAATTCTCCTTGTCAGTTGCACTAATATCAGTCATTCTCCAACACGACTAGATAGGTAAATCTCGATAAAACACGACAGTAGAGTGAAAACAAAGAGCCTTGTGCACAACAAATCTGCAAATGTAAACAAAGGCCAGTTCCGACCTGCGATCCACCCTCGGATTTTTTCAAGGAACTGGCCAGGTTTACCGTCCCTCAGCTGACTTCGGCGTAAATGCACGAACCGGCGTAATTGTCAGCACTGTGCTTGAAAAAAAAATCACTGTCCAAAAGTGAAAATTTATTGAAGAAATCGATGAATTGAAAGAAGATTCTTGAATACGAGTACTCAGGTAATTCAAAATGGCTAAATTCATCAAATCTGGTAAAGTTGGTAAGTACCGTCATTCTTCTTCTTGAAGGAACCGAGTAAAGAAAAAATGGTTTTAGTGGGGATGTGTGGCAGATACATTCGCTTTTAGGAAATGAGATAGGTCGACAATCACAGACAAGGTTACAAAAGACACAACTAGATTCAGATTAAGAGCTCATTTCAACAATAATCTAATTCAGGTGGATCTTCAAATAGTAATAGTTACTTGTACTCAGCTCAATTTAGACGTTGGAGGAATATTCAGAATTAGCAATATATCACCTAAAAGTATCATGAGAAAATAGTTTAATCACTGAGTATATAAGATTGCTTATGACACACCACTCATTGTCTGGCCAAATATCATTGCACTCATCGATCCTCTAGACTCGGGATGCCGTTTTTAATCTTTACTAACTCAAATTTCAGCCGTTGTCGTCCGTGGCCGTTACGCCGGTAAGAAAGTCGTCATCGTTAAACCACACGATGAAGGTTCAAAAGCCCACCAATTTCCACACGCTTTAGTAGCAGGTGTTGAAAGATATCCATCAAAAGTTTCTAAAAGAACCAGTGCTAAAAAATTAGCTAAAAGATCAAAGGTCAAACCATTCATCAAAGCTATCAACTACAACCACTTGTTACCAACCAGATACACTGTTGATGTTGAAGATTTCAAATCAGTCATCTCCACTGAAACTTTCTCAGAACCATCTCAAAGAGAAGAAGCTAAAAAAGTCGTTAAGAAAGCTTTCGAAGACAAATACCAATCCGGTAAGAACAAATGGTTCTTCACTAAATTAAACTTTTAGTTTATGTTTTGTTTAGTTTGAGAGATACAAATAGATCAAAAAAATAGTAAAAGTAATAGTCAGAATTTCCAAGGTGTAGTATTCAAAGGTCTATATCTGTATGTCGTGGGCTTTGTAGCGTTCTGTTATCTTGGTAGCTTGTTCTGGAAATCTTCCAAAGAAAATCTCGAAAAAGCTCAAAGAAAAGCCAACCAACCTCTTTTGTGAGGAAGGGTTTAGTGAAGCACAATGTCCAGATATTCGGGTATAAAGGCATTATCCAAGTACCTTGGGAGGTCCTTTTCAACTGAGGTAACAGGATCACAGAGGGTTATTTTGAAGGCGCCTTCGTCTGATGTAAGGTCCATAGTAAACAACATCGATGAGGTGATACATCAGGCCAAACTGCGAGAATTACCGCAGACCTCTATAGATGCCATCACAAGCATATCAGACAGATACCAAGCCGTGAAGCAGCTAACATTATCGTTAAATGAGCTCCTCCAGATTAAGAATCGGATTCAAATGGAAATAAAAGCAGCGTTGAAGAATAAACAAGATATTGAGCATTTGAAGGAACAGCAGTTAGAAAGTAGGAACAGAGAGAAGGAGTTGGCCAAGAATTTGAAAAGGGAAGAATCCATCTTGCGGGAGGCCGTTGATCTAGTCCCTAACTCTATCCATGAGTCAGTTACAGATAAAGAACAAATAGTCAATGTTTTAAACCCAAGGGAGGAATATAGGCCAGATATAAGTTTCGACCATACTGAGATAGGTAAGGAGCTAGGGATAATTGACATGAGATCGGGTTCAGTCGTCAGTGGTGGTTCTTGGTACTTTCTTTTAGGTGACGGTGCACTATTGGAACAGGCGTTAGTGCAGCACGCTCTAAGTTTAGCCAGAAAGCATGGTTTCCAAATGGTGATCCCACCATCAATTGTTAGAAATGAAGTAGCTGATGCATGTGGCTTTAAACCAAGAGATCAAAATGGTGAACAGCAGAGTTACCAACTGTCGAATGGTGATTGGTGCCTAACTGGAACAGCAGAAATCCCATTAGCAGGATTGTCAATTAACAGAACTTTTAAAGAATCCGAGCTTCCTTATAAAGTTGTTGGACTGAGTAGAAGCTATAGAGCTGAAGCAGGAGCCAGAGGGAAAGATACCAAAGGTTTATACAGGGTTCACGAGTTCACGAAGGTTGAATTGTTCGTTTGGGCGACTGAACAACAATCCAATGAAGAGCTAGAGAAACTGAGAGAATTCCAGGAGTCTTTGATCTCATCACTAGGACTTTCTGCTAAGGTTATCAATATGCCCTATAATGACTTAGGTGCACCAGCTTCGAAGAAATACGATATCGAGGCCTGGATGCCAGGCAGGGGCACTTTTGGCGAGGTGACATCTGCCTCTAATTGTTTGGACTACCAAGCAAGAAGGCTACATGCTAAGTACAACAAGCAGGGTGAAAAGAAAACCTTGTTTGTTCATACGCTGAATGGTACAGCAATGGCTGTTCCAAGAGTAATCGTCGCTATATTAGAGAATTTCTATGACCAGACAACCAAGAAAGTAACGATCCCAGAAGTTTTGCGAAAGTACATGGATGGCAAGGAGTTCATCCAAGCATAGCTGGCATATGTATAGATAGAGAAGAGCAATGTAAATAGGTAATGAATAGTCTGTCCATGTAGCCATCCGAAGTCCACATGAGCTCTGAGATCTATGTGTAATTACATAACGAATTTTGTCTTGCTGCCGGTACCAGATTCGCTTTGTTTAAAAAATCAGAGAAGCAAATTTTACTACTGAGAACAGTTTACATCACCAAAGTGCGATTGCTAGCGCTGATTTTCTCATTGGAAGTCGACTATAAGGTAATCAGTGGCTGTATTTGAACTCATCATAGGAATCGGATTATTCCTTTTTGTTGTTCCACATCAATTCAAATTTGATTGAGATTTATAAGGGAACAGTATAATTGTGATTGCCGTTTAGTGATTTTGCTCCATTAAGAACCTTGTGCCAAATGAAGATTACTAAAAGGCAAGAAAAACAACTGAGCCAGGTCTCTGAAGGCCTTAGTAGGTTGGTCAAGTCAATCACTGACGCAAGCGAGGCTGAACTGCCTCAAGTTTTACGGGCACAGACACAGTGGGATACTTCCAAAGGTACCCTGATGAATTGGATAAGTGTTTTGAATAAGTTTGATAATATTCTAGAAAGGATCACTACAAAGTATGGCTTAACTAAAGATTACACGAAACCTCAGGAACTTAACCAGGAGGACACCAGCTTAGTTGTTGCGATTCTCGATTTCACTCATTTATTATTGGAGAACTGTACTGTGAAATCATTATATTTAACTTCTCACAGATTGTTTGATTTATTGAACTCTCCAACTGTCTCAGTGATTATTCCAGTTCTTAGAGTCTTTGCGGTTTTAGCCCAGAAGTTTTCCATTAGGTCGTCAAAGAAGACTATTCTATCAACTAGAAAAGTTTCTGACAGATTATATCCATTTGCATCATTCTTACCAGCATCCACCTTGACCTCTAACATCGGCACTCCGGATGGCCTCACTTTAATTGATTACATCAAAGATAATTCACAGGTGCCACAGAAGTGGAAGCAGTTGGAGTATGTCTACTTCAATACACCAGAGGACACGAAACCTAAAGACTTAATGGAATCTACCATCAGAAAGCTTAATACCCAAGATGACGTTTCACTAGCATCTACTTCTTCTCCAAGTAAGAGAAGAAAAAATCAACCAAAGGATGAAAGAGTGGAAATTGCTAAAGCTGAAGGTTTACAAGGAGCTAGGTCCTTAAAGTTCGTCATGGGTGAGGATGATGTCCGCAAGTTAAGTTTACAACAGATATACGATAAGGGTAGTGAAAAATTACCTGCAAAGACTTGGCTCAAGTTCAGCCTTAAGGCATTAATGGCTAAATCTTTCAACTCCAATGCCTATGATAATATTCAACTGAGACGTGATCTCGTTATCATTAAATGTTTGGCAATTTCTATTTTGGTTTCCGTTCAGAGCGAATTTGAGGTTACAGCTCGTATCTTTGAAGCTGATCCAGCTTTGTTAACATCATTAATTGATTTAGTCAACTTGAACAACAACGTGCCCCATGATGTCAGGCTGGTAGCTATTAAAGCATTAGATTGTATCTCATCTATGAAAACATGGTCGAGTGAAATTGTTCGAGGATTGGGTGGTAGTGTACCACACGGGTTGCTATTCCAAAACTTAAGACACATTAAAAAGCAAATGAAGAACAATGAGACCGCTAAAATCAATGAAGAATTCAACATGATATTCTTCAATGTCATCTCAAATCTTGTGCAAATGAAATCAATGAGCACTTTACTAGTTTCTGCAGGATTGATCGAACAACTGACTGAATTCTTGAATATTAGAAGTGGCCATAGAAGTACTTTATCCGGTGCAGCACATTTGCTGGACTCTACTCTTTCTGGTATCAGTGACAATGTTGCAATCTTCCGAGAAAATGATGGTTTTAACTCACTCATTGGTGTTATTCGCGAAGAGATCGAGTTTGCACTAGATAATCCAAATTATGGCGGTGGTCCTCCAGTTCTGAGTGTGGTCCATTACTCAATCAGTTACAAGCAGGCCAATTATATTCGCTCCCTTCTGAGATTTGCCCATCATTTGATTCAAAAGGAAAGTGGTGACAGGGTTAGAAATCTGTTTGATTCACCCCTGTTAGACTCGATTAACAAGATATTACTAAACCCTTCAACTTTTGGATATACGTTGTTGACCTTGGCAATCAACTCAACCTCTTCAATCATTCATAATGAACCAACATCATACATGATACTGAAAGAAGCTGGAACGATAGATATAATTGTGAACAACTTTGAAAGTTTCTTTGGTGAATCTGGTGAATTGCTATCTGCTCTACCTAATGTGACGGGGGCAATCGCTTTGAATACTGAAGGTTTAGAAAAAGTGAAAGACCATGAGTTGATCCAGAAACTTTTCACCATATTTGATAATAACAATTATGCTAAGGTTCTGGTGAATGATGATCTGTCAGATCTTTTGAGTGGCTCCATTGACGAACTTGCTAGACATTATCCTCAATTGAAACCGATTATTGTCGATGAAGTTGTTAAATTGATCATCAGATTGCCTGAAGTCGGAACTAAAGGTCTCCCAAGACCATATATTTTCAAATCTGATAAGGGATCATTCTACAAAAGTACTGAAGAAGAAGTAATTGATGTTGAAGAAGGCATACCTGAGCTGGCCACTTGGGAATCAATTGATGAGGCTTACATTTTAGAGAATGCTTCTGTCTTTATCGGGAACCTCATTATGTTTAGCAACACTTGGTTTTCTGTCATGGAAAGTTTGCCATATGAAAGATGGATCCCATTAGTGTGTTTGAAGAACTCGCCGTTTGACTACTTCTATTCAAATGCAATGTACCCGTTGAATGGTGCTTTGAAATACTTTGATGATGAAAATCGTGAATACGCTGATAAAGATGTGCTTCTGAACAAAATGCATGAATTGGCAAATGTTGTGGCTCCTTTTGCGAAATCGACGAGTAAGGAGTCCATTTTTCATACTTTAGAAGATGAACCACTTGATGATTTATTCAATGATCTGATTTGCATCAACAATTTACTATTTTCATTTACTGATGTTTATTGCAACGCTCGTGCTCTTTCTGCCTCTCGGGTTGAACAACTATCCCGTTATTTCTCAGATGATCGCGGTATTGAAATATTGCAAAATCTGGGAGCGTTATACAAGCGTACTGCTTTTGAAGAGTACAAACTGAAGACTTCCATGCCGAAAAGTGTTGCCAACCAAACATCAGTTTACCATGTTGATGATGGTGTACCACCAATTAGAATTATTGAGAAGGAGGTTGATGAGAGTGATATGGCAGACAAGAAATCAGCAAAGCTGAACAACAGTTTGCAAGTACGCTTTGTGTTACACCGGATCCATGCATCGGTGGCTACCATTTTTGGTACACTACTTGAACTCCCAACGGCTAACAGACAATCTGCTTCAACATTGGAGAGATATAGGGCAAAGTCTGTCAAGGTTGCCCAAGAGATTGGTAAAATATTCTCGAGTTTGTTAACTGAGGATCTTCTTGAGACGCCGTCATTGGCGCTGATACTGGTTGATAGTATCCAGTACAGTTTGGTAAATCCTATCAGTGACAAAGTGTTGAGTATTGGGGCAATAATGTTCATGCAAGAAGGTGGGTACCTGAAGCTCAGATCGATTTTAGTTCACTTTTGGAAGAAAGTTATCATTCAAGATAACTCCAAATTGGTAGATTTGAAACCTACCACATATGTAAGGGACTTTGAGGAATCTATCAATGCTGCTATTGTTATGAATATTCTTGTCCATTTCAACAAGCTTGTCGTCTTTGAACAATTGAGTGAAATTCAATATAGTACGCTGTTTTATGAAGGTGATTTTGATGGATCTTCTCCTGAGCAAGCTAAACATTTGAAAGCATCATTCTTAGTCCAAGCAAAGATATTGACACTGGGTGCCCTGTCTTCAATTTTTGATGAAAATTCTTTCGATTCGATTGATCGTGAACTACCATTACCTGTCGTTGAAGAACTAATCAAATTGACAAAACATATTTACTTGAATAGCGGTGCGAAAGAACTGGAACTAGCTGATGGTTCGTTGTTCAAGCTTGAATGGCAGTACGCCAGATACTCGACCAATAGAGTTGAATATTTGAAGTCTATTGGAGTAGATGAGGACAAGGCACTCACGATGCTATATAAAAGTGCAGGAAGTCTTTCATTTTTGAAATCACACGACTTACCTCGAGGATTTGAAGATTTGGAGAAATGGTCTGATATTAGAAATGCATCAAAGCAGATTAGATATCAGCCTCCAGAACCAAAGCTTGTGGAATCTCAGTTTAATGGCTACCATACAGTTACTGAACTTGACATCTTGCGTGAAAATAAAGTCGATCATTTGAGAGATCAACTTTACTTGCTTGCTCAGTTGCACCCTACGGTCAGTTCCAAGGTTGCAGATTTCCTCACCTCAACAGTTTTGAATAAGGCCAATGTCTCCACATTTGAATCCGTTATGTTCAACCTTCTTGATTTCATCGTCTCATTTGAGTTTCCAAATAATGATTCCCCGAAATTGTCCGCCATGCTAGCTATATTTTCCGAATTGTTGACCAAGGAGACAGTGTTTTATGGCTGTCATGCACCAATCGAATCTTTTGCTGAAAATGTTGTTTGTCAAGTGTCATCAGAGAATACAAACACTGACTGGGCAAATCTCATCTTGCTTTTGTGTGTTAAACTTGTTGCCGCTTATAACCTTCCTCAAGTCGAAAAACTGGATGTTCCAGTTAACCTTTCCTTACCAGAATCACTGCCTGTCCCTTTCAGAGTGAGCAAGAAAACATATGATGAAGTTTTTGAAACTCTGATTGGCATTCCGAAAATCGTGGGTCGAGGACCTGCTGGTACCGTCTCCAAATTGTTGGCCATTTATTCCACTGACTATGATTATGTCACTAGAATAATAAAATCCGGTATTATCAGAAAGATAATCGGGCAACTTGATCAACCATTTGGACCTGCTAAATCAGAAAAACCACCTGGTGCTGAT
This sequence comes from Komagataea norvegica, assembly GCA_030567455.1. NCBI lineage: Eukaryota > Fungi > Ascomycota > Saccharomycetes > Phaffomycetales > Wickerhamomycetaceae > Komagataea > Komagataea norvegica. Next base: position 105,311 of record JAJLSD010000013.1, read on the forward strand.
GGTCTTGCTCGAGTTGCGTTTGCAATTCTTGTTAGACGCTGCTTTGAAACGAAAGATTATATCACTGATCACATTGTCAGGGAGATCTCAAGGCAATTCACTTCTAAGAGAGATGGCTCACAGGACAAACCAAAAGATTTAAAAACAATCTTGAAGGATTCATATGGTACTGTTTTAAGGTCACCGGAAATCTTTGTTGAAGAATTTACCAAAAGAGCAAGGTTGAATAACTTTTCAGAACCTTTGAAAAGCTGGAGTGTGATTCACTTTGATCCTTCAGATAAGGATACACAAATGACTGATGCTAAAGTCAATGAGAAGGCCTCCAGGCCTGAACTTAGTGCGACTGAACAGTCCACTTTGTTGAAGAACCAGACAGGTATCATTCACTTGATCTTAACCGAGTTAATGGTGGCATCTAAGAAGGATTGGTTATCCGATCCTCCTCTGACGGAAGAAGAACAAAAGAAGAAGGAAGAGGATGAGAAAAACCGAGAAATTCCTGAAGTCTCTAAGACTGAAGTTGGTAAAAACAAGAATTGTAACTACATCATTTTCTTATTGAAATTGTTACAAGAGTTGTTGTCTTCGTACAAGCAAAGCAAAATTGAATTCTTGACTTTTTCTAAGAAGCAGCTACTCCAAGAAAGTAGCGATGACCAAATCAAGCCGAGATCAACATCTTTGAACTTCCTTTTACATCAATTCATTGGTGGCTCAGCTAAAACATTACCTCCAAATGAGAATTCTAGAAGACAAGCTGTTGCTAGACAAGCTGGAAAGGTTGTTGTTGCTTTTGTTTCTAGTCTGGATTCCAGGGAATTGAAAGTAGACGCTAAGAGGGTTGATCCGGATCTCACTTTCATCAGAAAATTTACCATCGATTCAATTCAAAAAACGATCAGGGAAATTTCGTCTTCAACTCCTGTTCTAGAATTACGTTATAGAAAGCTAGTATCTGTTTGTGAAATCATCCCATCGCTGCTGTCCAATTTAAGGGATAAATTAGTCGATCCATTGACTGCAGAGTTTGATGATTATCATATTGGAAAGATCATTCTTGAATCGGAATTAATACCAACTGTTTCTCAAATTTTGTCAGAAGTTGATTTGAATTATCCAGAGTACTTCTTCATATTAGAGTCAGTTGTGAATATCTTGAATAATTTGGGATCTATCAAAAATGACCGCCAAGAACTATTTAGAACAAGTCAACCGAACAACGGAAACGATGAGGAAGAGGTGGAAGTTGATGAAAATGACTTTAAAGAGGAGACCCCTGACTTGTTTCAAAACTCAACTTTAGGGATGTATGACGTGGGGGAAGTTGATTCAGAAGATGAATACACTGGCGATGAAATTGGTTATAATGAAGGCGATGTATCGGATTCAGAAGAACCAGATGAAGATGATATTGACGATGACCTAATGTCAGGTAGAGATGTTGAGATTGTTTACAGCGAAGAGGATGGTGAAGATAGTCATGATGATGATATGATCAGTAGTGATGAAGGTGAAGTTGTTTCAGATTCCGATCAAGATATGGATGATGAGTCGAACTCTGACTCCGGTTCTGATAGTGCTTCTAACTCAGGCTCCGATCTTGACAATTCTGATAGCGATAATTACATTGAATACGATTTCGTTCCTGAAATAGAAGGAGAAGAAGTCGGAAGGGATTCCGAATCGGAATTGGATTTGAGTAATGATTCTGAATTTAATGGCTACTCTTCTGGTGAAGAATCATTGGGAAATGTTATTGTGGATCTGGACTCTGAACTTGAAGAAGAAGTCGAACACATCATTTCCGAAAACGAGCATGGTGAACCCGTTAATTCTGGCCGTAGGCCATTCCATAATCATTCTGCATCCGATGATGGAATCCAGACTGCTGAAGATGATGACGATCACGACCTAGACGATGAATTTGATTCAGATAGTTCTTCAGATGATGGACTCGCAATTAACTTGAATGGTGGAAACGATCACCGTGCCTTCCATGGACGTCATCGCCGTAATGGTGGCAATGAGCAAAACTCTGGCTCGGTGAGACGTTTCATGAATAGCATAAACATCGACAACATCGGAGGAGCTACCATTATTCGTGGGCTAGATCCTTCTAATACCCCATCACAGTTCTTCTCCCGAAATGAAGGTTTACTGAGTGAGCTTTTACGAAGCTCAGATGTTATTGTTTCTAGACAACGAAATGAAGAGAACACACTCAACGTTGTATCCACAAGGGAAAGATGGAACTTGCTTGCTGATGCTGTTTTCAATAGAAACTTAGACGCTTCAAGAGTTTTGACTGCAATTTTGAACAGGCTTTATGGTCCAAGTAAAGAATTTGCTGATCTTAAGAAAAAGGAGAGGGATGAAGAACGCCGGGCCAAAGAAGAAGAAATCAGAAGAACCACTGAAGAGCTTGAAAGAAGACGTGCTGCCGAGGAAGAGGAGAGGTTGAATGCTGCTGCAAATACTGATGAAGGTAATGAAACTGGCGATAGCGAGGCGATAGGATCCAGATCCCCGATAATGGTGAGCATCGGTAATAGACAAGTGGACATTGCTGGAACAGATATTGATCCGGAGTTCTTTGAAGCTTTACCTGATGATATGAGAGAAGAAGTTTTCACTCAACATATTACAGAACGTCGCTCTCAGACTCAGCAATCTGGAAGCAGTTCAAGAGAAATTGCTCAAGAGTTCTTGGACGCTTTACCAGCAGGTATCAGAGAGGAGATTCTTGCACAAGAGGCTGCCCAAGGAAGTAACGACTTCAGTGATTTGTTGGAAGTTCAAGCAGAAACGACTGCAGATACGGCAAATCCTGTCCAGGACGATAAAAAACCCAAAGAGAAGCAAAAGGTGTTTTATACCCCTCTCGTTGATAACGCTGGGGTGGCATCTTTGGTCAGATTCGTCTTTGTTCCTCAATCTTTCAATGGGAGAAAAGCGCTGTACAGCTTGTTAGCCAAAATCTCTATCAATAAGAAGACAAGATCTGAAGTTTTTGGGTACTTGGTGGCTATCTTACAATATGGTATTTCCGATCAAGAAAGTTTGGAGAAAGCTTTCGTTTCCATTACTTATGCTTCTTCACAATCAACTTCGCATGCAGGAGACAAATTTGGAACTCCTAAGTCTTCAAATTCTCACAATAAGCCTCAGGCTGCTCAAAGTCTATTTCCTCAGCGCACCACACCTTTTATTGTCGCCAGTCAAGTTCTGGAAGCAATACAGTTTTTGTTAGAATCTGATCCTCAGCTAAGGTACTATTTTTTGACGGAGCACGAAGCTATTTCGTTGGCGAAAAAGCCTGCATCTGCTAGAAAGCCAGCTATGGTTAAGCCATCCAAATTTCCTTTGAACTCGTTGCTTGCACTGTTAAACAAGGGTATCATTAGAGAGAAATCTAATCTAATGGATCTGTTGTCCAGGATCATTCAGATTACCACTCGTCCGCTGAACGCTCTGAAGAAGGCTCAGTCAGTTAATGACAAGAAAAGAATTGAATTACCATCTGTGTTGAACTCCAGTTTGCGTAATGTTATCACCATTATGGTCTCAGATAACTGTTCAAGTCGTACATTCCAGCAAACGTTGAGTGCTATTCAAAATTTGTTAGTCGTGTGTCCTGGTGGTGAAGTGTTTGCGAATGAGTTATCGAAGGATGCTAAAAAGCTTGGTGATAATCTCGCTGTGGATCTAACGGCTTTATACGAATACTTGTCGAAAAATCCAGAGATTGAAGACTATGAAAGTTCAGTAATGGCTAAGTTCACCTCTTCAAATTCAGACCAATCAAAACTATTACGAGTATTAACTGCCTTAGATTACTTGTTTGGTGATAATGAAAAGCCCGACAAGGATGAAGATGAAAATATGGACGAAGACCATCCTAAGGAAAAATTAACGAATATCTACAATGGTTTAGATCTAGGTGAATTATGGGGGGCTCTAAGTGAAACTTTGGAACTCTTTGAAACTCATAAAAGCATGACATCAATCGCCACTACATTGCTACCTACGATTGAAGCACTAATGGTTATCTGCAAACATAGTAGAGTGAAAGATATTCAAAATAAGGATGTTCTGAAATACGAGAGTAAGAAAGTTGATTACTCCACTGAGCCGATTGAGAACTTATTCTTTGTATTTACCGATGCTCATAAGAAGATCTTGAATACAATGGTGAGATCCAATCCAAAATTGATGAGTGGTCCATTTACAATGTTGGTTCAAAACCCAAGAGTTTTAGAGTTTGATAACAAGAAGAATTACTTTGATAGGCAGTTACACTCTGATAATGACAGTGCTAAGCAGGCTCTGCAAATTTCAGTTAGACGTGATCAAGTGTTTTTAGACTCATACCGTGCATTGTTTTTCAAACCTAAAGATCTATTCAGAGATTCCAAGCTAGAAATCAGCTTTAAAGGTGAGGCCGGTGTTGATGCTGGTGGTATTACTAGAGAATGGTATCAGGTGTTGTCAAGACAGATGTTCAATCCAGATTATGCTCTGTTCTTACCTGTTGCCTCTGATAAGACAACGTTCCATCCAAATAGAACATCATGGGTTAATCCGGAGCACTTGTCATTCTTCAAGTTCATTGGTAGAGTTATTGGTAAAGCCATTTATGATAACTGTTTCTTGGATTGTCACTTTTCAAGAGATGTCTATAAGTCTATTCTTGGCCGTTCTGTTTCTTTGAAGGATCTTGAAACTATTGATTTGGAGTACTATAACTCCTTGATGTGGATGTTAGAGAACGATATCACTGATGTTATTATTGAAACTTTCTCTGTGGAAACTGAAGATTATGGTGAAGTTAAGACAATTGATCTCATTCCAAATGGCCGTGATATTTCTGTGACTGAAGATAACAAGCATGAGTATGTTCGTCTAGTTGTTGAATATAGACTGCAAACCAGTGTCAAGGAACAGGTTGATAACTTCTTACAAGGTTTCCATGAAATTATTCCGAAGTCATTGATCTCCATCTTTGATGAGCAAGAGCTAGAGTTATTGGTTTCAGGTCTTCCAGATATTGATGTTGATGATTGGAAAAACAATACCGTTTATATCAATTACTCATCCTCCTCAAAGGAAATTCTGTATTTCTGGAGGGCTGTTAGATCATTCGATAAAGAAGAAAGGGCTAAGTTGTTGCAGTTCGCCACAGGTACAAGTAAAGTTCCACTAAATGGGTTCAAAGAGTTAGAAGGTTCCAATGGAGCAACAAAATTCAGTATTCATAAAGATTTTGGTTCAACTGAACGGTTACCTTCGTCACATACGTGTTTCAATCAAATTGATTTACCTGCCTATGATTCATATGAGACATTGAGAGGTTCTCTGTTGTTGGCTATTACTGAGGGACATGAAGGTTTCGGTATTGCATGATCTGAGATATTGTGATGTAATAAAAAGTCAAAAAAATATCAGTGTGTTTGTCAGTTAGTTGTTTTTACCTTGTTGTTTGTTATTTAGTATACATTTAGTTATTTGTGATTAAAGAATGATGTTCTGTATGTGCGACGTAGTAAAGTTTTGATAAGCTCATCTCAGCAACAAAAAAAAAAAAAAAAACAATATTCAGTAACTTGTAGTTATCGAGAGCAGAACTTCATCAAATCTCGCTGGGCTTAAATGGTACCCAAGCGACCACTTCCACAGGATTCCACACATCCGGCTAAGAATCCTAAGCTCCTAGCTGCCAAGCGAGAAGATGCGGTCAAAAGAGCTCGTGAAAGAATAGCACAATTGAAAGCCAAACAAACCAATTCCCAAGCAAGAAGCACATCGCCTCCTGCTCCTCTTCCCAATAGCACAGATCTATCCGGTATATCTAGGTTAAATGATAAGCCACCATCTATAGGGCGTGGTCTGAACGTTGAGCTTCACCCATTGCTGACAGGGGAGGCAGACATCAGCTCTGTTATTCGCCCAGTTGATAATCCAAACCTAACCAAATTCAACAAGAGAGATTACCAGGTGAACCCATATCTAGATAATCTACGGCCATCACGACATAAGAGAGAGCTAAAGTTCAATGAAAAAGGGAAATATATGCATGAAGGTGATGAGCTACGTAAAAGACTTGCAGTGGAGGCCAAATTAAGAAAAGAAGAAGAAGAGAAAAGAGCAGCTGGTTTGCTACCAGATCTGTCCATAAAGGAAGATGCGTACTATGTTAGTGAACCACCCTCTGTTGAATGGTGGGATGAACCACTGCTGGTGAATAAGAGTTACAGTGGAGGAATCAAAGAAGAGGGAATCTCGATATATATTCAGCATCCTGTGCCGATTAATGCACCTTGGGAGCGTCACCTTCCACCCATGAAGCCAATGTACCTCACAAAGAAGGAAATGAAAAGAATCAGAAGGATTGATAGAGCTGAGAAGTACAAGGAACTGCAGGATAAGATCCAGCTCGGGCTAGAGCCGGCACCTAAACCCAAGATCAAGTTGAGTAATTTAATGAGCGCTTTGACTAATGAGGCGATCAAAGATCCAACCAAGGTGGAGAAGCGAGTGTTGAAAGAAGTTGAAGAGAGGAAAAAGAAGCATTTGGAGGATAATGAAAGCAGGAAGTTGACGAAGGAGGAAAGACATGAAAAGATCCATTTAAAGAACGAGAAGGATCTAGCGAAAGGGTTTCATACAGCTGTGCTTATTATCAACAAGCTAGAACATCCTAGTCACAAGTTTAAATTGGATATCAATGCCAAGCAGTTGGAACTGTTCGGAACGTTGTTATATACTGAGAAGTTTGTACTGTGTATTGTTGAAGGCAGTGAACGAAATGTTAATTTTTACAAGAAGCTATTATTGCGAAGAATCAAATGGGATGAAAGCACCGTTGTGGAGGGAAAGGAGATTGATCTAACAGGGAATACATGCCAACTGCTGTGGGAAGGTCAATTAAAAGAACTTCACTTCAAGAAATGGTCAATTTTCAGAGCGAGGGACGCTGAGACAGCTGTTAGTTTTTTGAGCAGATTCAACCTTGAGCATTATTACACAGATGCAAATGCCAAACTACATAGCTAAAATACAAAGAGGCTATTGCCGCATATATTATTTATTTACAAGTGTGATTGGAGTATTTTCTTTCTTAGACCTCAACAACCTATTGTTCTTTGATCTTAGCTAAGATTTCAGAGTCTCTGAACAAGATGACTTCATCTTCACCAACTTTGATTGGGGAGCCACCAAATGGTGGGATCAAGACAGTGTCACCAACAGCGACGTTTGGAAGAACTTTGTTACCGTTGGAATCGGTGAAACCTGGACCAACTGCAAGAACTTTAGCTTGGTTTAGCTTTTCAACGTTCTTCTCTGGTAATAAGATACCTGAGACGGTCTTAGCCTCGGCCTTGACTCTCTGGACAAGAATTCTGTCTAACAATGGGACGATAGAGGATGCGGATTTTAAGAAAGAGGACATGGTGTAACTAAGTTGATGCGATAGACGTAGCTAAAAGGAGAGAGAGAGAGGAAGTGGTAAATGGGCCCTCGCCATAAAGTTGGATAATTTGTGAATGTTCGAGAAATTCGCGGAGAGTTCCAGTGAATAACCGGATCCGGGAATTAGCGCGGCCCCGCGAACTCGCTCTGTGTCTTCCGGAAATGGGCCTGTTTTGCGGGTGGACAAACGATTCGATCCAAGTACTGCTCCTTGAGAAGGTGTCCATTCCAGCTATTCAGTCACTATGGTCGCTACTTACACTATCCTGGGCAAACAAGTGCAGTCGCAATGGGTATGTTGCCCGTTCTCTGGACAGAGATATCCCGTGAATCTCGTATTGCGTTGTTATCTGCGCGTGGATCCGTGCTCCATATACTAACCACACATTTCCAGATTGCAATTGGCACTCTAGCCGTCGCATTCGGCGGTGCTCTGCTACCATCATACCTCCCAAAATCTGAGCCAACAGTTAAGGCTGCGCCAACTCCTGTTGCTCCAGTTGCTTCTAAGGAAGATGATATTGATGTCGAGAAACTGTTGGACAATTTCTTGAAAGACAACGAGGAAAAGAAGTAGGTGTGCTCTATGCTAGACCCCTTACCCTCTCACGCTTATGATACTAGAAAATAAATGATACAATAACGTCTACAGCTGATTATTGTTACTCCAATACAAAAGAAGACCTCGTAGCTTTCAAATCGGCCACGCTCCTAACCGTTGCCCAAAGCGGGCGCCTCTATGTGACATCACCAAGAAAAATTTCGAAGAGCTCAAGCTCATCCAGCTCCATGTCTTGTGTCTGGCACTGCTGTCAACAACAATCCCCTCTCTCAAGATGAAATATGTTATCGAGCACATGGAGGCTGGCTTCACTGAATGGGTCACTCTGGAATACTACACTATAATCCAAGAAGTTGGAGCTGAAAACTTGATATTGACGTCACTGCCTTCGACTTTGAAAGAATCTGATATTCCATTGAAGTTAAGAGATGCTGGTCTACAATGGACTACAAAAGAAGTCACAGAGATCGGTACTTCGGAGCTACCTATAGTGAAGAACCGTGTTTGTCTGTTGGATCCAAGTGCTGAAGTGGATCTGGTTCCGGAAGATGCTGGAAACTTTGACTATTTTGTGTTTGGAGGTATATTAGGTGATCATCCACCAAGAGATAGAACGGGTGAACTTAGAAGAAAGTACGGATTTGAAGGTAGAAGATTAGGCGATAAACAAATGACTACTGATACCGCTGTTAGAACCACCCAGTTGATTGTGGATAAGAAGATCAAATTCGAGGATGTTAAATTCATTGATTATCCAGAGTTTAGATTCAACAAGTATGAAGCTACTGAAATGCCATTCCGTTACGTTTTGAATGAAAGCGGGAGACCTATATTACCAGATGGTATGTTGGCATTGATCGAAAAGGATTCACAACAGTCTTTAGATGATCTATTATAGTTCTATGTATATATATGTGTTGCCTAATAATAGTCTTCTTGTGTTTTTTTTTTACTTAGTCTTTATCGTTTTCCAACGAAACTTTTAATTCACGAACCTTGGTCTTTTCTTTGACTAATGACTCTTTCAAGATGAATGAAGCAGTGTTCTCATCTTCAAAATAAGAAACATGGGCACTTATCGATGAGATTATAGATAGATCTAAGAATCCTTGATCCAACGCATAATCCACTCTTCCATTGTAATTCAACGCTGTGAGTTTTCGTAACTGCTCATCAGTTAATTTCACAGTACTAGGTTTCTCTTTCTTTTCTTCAGGGTCTGTATTTTTTTCTTCAACCTGTTGCTTCTCCCCTTCCTCCTTTGTCTCTGAATTTTTTTTACTGTCAATCACTTCCTGGGTTCCACCTAGACTCAATAGCTTCACAACACCTTCGGTATGGCCAGACATTAATTTACCCCAAGAAGAGGCATCACCGGCAGCATCTTTTGGTGGATCCCATTTAAAAGTTCCAATCTTTTCACCAAGTGACGTTAGTCTCCTATTCAAATCATCAACCATCGTCTCTATCCCCAACGACGCAGGTTTCAAATTTCTTAAACTTGGACTGATCAGAGGCTCTACTTTATAGCTAACTGGGTCACAAGGATGAAACACATTGTAAAACGACTCACATTTTGGTTGGGATACAAAATCAGCAGGAAATTTATCCTGATTTGATTCCAAATCGTCTCTTGCACTGATTGATTTTCTCCTCAATAGGTTGAAGACACCAATTGGAGAACCTAGGGCAAAGTAATTTTCCACTGGGAACTCAAACTGTAATGGTTTTATGGATTCTTCATGTAACGTACCACCAACATCGGGATACTGGGAGGATAATAGATCAAATCCAATGACAGAACCAAGGGAATGACCCACTATACTTACCTTCCCATCAAAATCTGGATTTCTTGATTTGAATTCTCTGTAGATGGAATTGGCCTGGTTTGTGACTTCTCCTAATATTTGCTTTAAATAGTATGGTTCATAGTACAACAACACGTCTAACAAGACTGATCCAACTAAAGACCTTATTGGCTTTATCTCATTCACTGTAAGATCTTCTAAAGAAGGAAGCTTGTCTGATAGATAGGTATCTGCTTTGAAATCCACTTTGTGACGCCAAATAATTGGTAGCACTTGCACTCCAGAATTATCCGCATCAGTAGTAGTAGTGTTCGTATGATCCTTTGATTTTTGTGAATTGGAATATGCTTTATGCATATTTTTACGTAAAAGATTAACCGTATGTATAAAATTCACGGTCTGCAGTTCAGTTCCCAATATCTGACCAATCCCATGAATGCACAAGATTAGATGGTTGATCTTTCTCTTACCAGGAACAGCTGAAGGGGTATCCTTGTTATAATCCTCAGTAATCTCAAGTTCTCTTGTCTTTTGGGTAGAGGCTTCATCTTGTTTCGATTTCCCAAACACTCCATAACCAAATAGTTGTGACAACTCTGCCTGAAATATAGAAACTGTATCAGTTTTACCTCCAGATGGTGGATTACTCTTAGGATCCTCCTTGAAGCCTCTAATGACCCTAGTTGCACCTAATCCAGAAGCTAACTCTAAATTTTTCAACATGTTAACGAGTTGCAAACTACCGACATATTTATCATCGATAACATATGCTGACCTGGCATTGGTATAAACGACTTTATTACCTTCATCAAATTCACCTTCCAAACCATACAGCAACGTCTCATCACTGACTGCATTTTCAAACTTTTTCAGTGGATTTGCAGTCTTTTTGCCCTTTAGTTCCTTTCTCTCTTCAAACGGTCTGATTTTCAAATATCCCTTCTCCAGTTCCCTTGATAACGATTCTGATAATGGAATTCCATCATTCGTGAACCAAGTACCTCTTCTCACACCATATATGGCGCCCGACCAATATATAGGAGCCATTTCCATCTTGACTAAATCCACCTCAAACAAATGATCTTCATTGACCTCTACTTTGAACCCTTTCGTTTCATCTTCTTTCTGTAGTGGACCGGCGACTTCCTGCAGTTCACGGTATTTCTTCTCCAGTCTCGCACTATCCTGCTCATTGAAGGCACTGAACTTGACAGGTTCCTTCTTGGTCGCCTTCACTGCTCCATACTCCGCCGGATATCTCAACGGGTTTGTCGTTGCGTAGTACCATTTCAATTTCAACGGAGGTATACCTTGCTTGCTTTTAACTGTCAACAAATCTTCAGTGGCATCATCGGCCTGCCTGGGTCCCGTCGTACTGTAGCTGGCCCTCCAGAAAACACCCTGTGAAGAATTGGCACTGACTTTCATCAGCTGCAACACTGCTCTGTGTCTAACGAACATGCTGTGGCTGTGGATGGACAGGAGATGACGAATATGGGGGAATATGGTGATCGTGTCAATTGTCATATATAAAGCGTGCTTTAAAGCCCGAATTATGCACAACGCGCAATATCCCAACACCTAATACCACCACCAGTAAATGTCTGCCAGCTACATCAAGAAGGCGCAGGAGTATATCTCCTCGCATGAGTACTTCCAGCTCTCCAAGTCGTGGTGCCCAGACTGCCACTACACCTACGCCCTGTGGAAAAGATACCATGTCACCAACAAGGTGTTCATCCTCGAGCTCGACAAGTTGGCTGATCAGAACGAGGCCAGAGAGTTAGAGAAGGCATTCACTGCACTTGCCGGAAGAAAGTGGGTTCCCTTCATCTGGATCAAAGGTGAACCGTTTGGAACTGAGCAAGATTTGAAAAGACTCGATAGTCTTGATAAACTAGATGACTGGTTCAGCAGTGTTGGACTGGTATAGAAATATATAAACTAGATTATGCTACAGTAAAGTACTTTAAATTAAACATGTCAATCATTCCGCATAGCTATATCTTATATATATATACGTTCTCTTTCGTTACCTAGAGTTTTCCCTGCTGGATCTGCTTCTCGTACGCAAAGGGTTGGGTATACTAGGAACCCTTCTTCTCTGCGCAGGTGTCAACTTCAACTCTTCGGCAGTTAGACCAATGTCACTGGAAGAGATTGGATCGTCCAGGGCATCACACGGGTCATCGTTGAACTTCACAGCTGACAACCCACCACGGGACTTGCGTCTGTTGTGTTGTCCCTTCATGTCAGAGGAAGGGTTGGAAAAAGTAGCTGTCCCACCTGGGGATTCCGCCTCTTCATCATCGTACTCTATTGGATCCTTCGAAGTCACGTCTTTTATCAACTCCTCAAATCCATCAGAATCGTCCTTGACGACTCTAGAGAGATACTTCACCCTGCTGGGTCCACTGTTGGATTCAACCTTAACTTTTTTCCTCTGTTGAATCATATCGATAGAATCACCGTCTTGCAATTGTTGCTGTTCCCATAAATCCTTCTCCGCGTCGCTCAACTCAACACCACACTTGATGGCGACATCACTTTGACTCTTGAACTCCAGCTGGTGTAGCAGTCTAGCATGGTTCAAAAACCCCTGTGCTGATCCAAAATCTGTTCTTGAACAAACAGGACATGATATCTTAACCAGCTTCCCAGAGGACAGTTTATGGACGCAGATCTTTTGACCATTGGGCAGCAGCAGGGATGGAATCCCGCCGTATGATGTTCTGTTGTGGTCATTTCTGACGACCGATGAGGTAGTTGTTGTTGTCGTCGTGGACGAACAAACTGCATTCCCAGTTGTTGAACTGCTCGTGGAAGGACGAAGCGATGACTTCGTTATCGTGAACCCTTTATCAAGACCAGCCGTGCTGCCTATCGCAAGCGGGTCCTGCAGTTGAAGCAATTGCTGCTGCTGATCCTGCAGTATCCCATTTGCCTTCCGTTTCAAAGTGATCAGATGTGTCATGAACTCTCCGTACTTCTCGTCGTTGTGGAGCCTCTCCAGCGTGTGCATCGTGCGCTCCACCTTCCGTATCTCCCGCTCTACAAGCTTGTGTTCCCTGTGCTTCAACAGGATCTCCACGTTGATCTGGTCTGCCAGCTTGTTCTTAAGGGAGATGACGCTGCTGTTGCCATTGCTGCCACTGTGTCTGTCCTCACTGTCGGACCACGCGGAGTCTGAGCTGGGAGACTTGGGCGTGGCGACCTGGACGTAGTTGTGTGAGGAGCTCGGGTTGCTGCCTGAGTCCAGGAAGTGGATGTGGGAGTCCGTCATGGCTGGTGCTGCTGCTATTAAAGTAAAGTAAAGTAAAGTGAGTTGATTTGATTTGATTGCGGAAATAAACGGCGAAAACGAACAAACTGAAAGTTTCACATCCACATATTCAACCAGCAGCGTACTACAGGACAGGACGGGACAACACCATGAGCAAGCTGCCTTCCTCCTTCGACTCCGAAGATATCCAGCAGCAGGACTTCATCGCAAAGTGTATCTCGCAGTGCAAGCAGCAGCCTTTCGTGCCTCTGGGGACACTGGCTACCTGTGTTGCCGTGACGCTAGCTGCCGTCAGCCTGAGAAAGGGCCACCAAGTCAACGCACAGAAGTGGTTCAGATACAGAGTGGCATTCCAGGGCTTCACCATTGCAGCACTGGTGGTCGGTGGTATTGTCTACGGAAAGGAGACGGCCCAGCAGAAGAGATCCAGAGAGGACCTGCTGCAGGAAAAGGCCAAACTTAGAGAGAGGCTGTGGATCGAGGAGTTGGAGCGTAGAGACGCTGAGACAAAGAAAAGAAAGTTGAGAGCTGAGATTGCTAGAAAGAAGATTGAAGAACAGCAGAATGAGGAATAGGGGAAATGAGATGATGAAGCTGCCGATGGGATGCTCTTGATATTCTTTTTTTATGTACATATCTATATATATAAGCCTAATGAAATCCATATGAATGATTTCCTTAGTAGACTGTTGGTTGTGGGTTTTTACTTTACAGCTAGTGCTAGGGCATGTCTCTTGAGATCAGTGAAAACGGACCCCCTTCCGCTTGCAAACCACCTCAGTGCATTGATGTAGTAGCTTCAATGGCTGAGTGAAGAGAAACTAAACAAAACGAATGCCGAATTTTGCCATTAACTCGTTAACTAACCTGGGAAATGGCAACAATCACTCAGCATGCCAGTCTTCCAGTAGATGTTGATGCTTATCATCAACAACTTCTCATCAAAAGGTGTCAACTGTCAGGCTGAAGAACCATGACTAAGCTGATTATATAAGAAATCCAGAAGATAGCCCTGACGTTGATTTTCTTCGACATCACATGACGTTTCATAGGGCTCCAGAAATGTGACGCGGAAATAAGAAAAAACTTCACTATCAAATGTGTCCCGAACCGAAGACGATGCGTTGAACAACAAATTAAAAACTAGTGAAAAGTTATTCTCTTCTTTCACCTATAGTTTCTAATTCCACATCAACAGTTAATTAATCAACAATGGCTAAACAAACTCCAAAACAGTAAGTCCATTGCTCACTAGAATAAGTTCATTGGATATGAGTCCCTCTATCCTCTACTCTTACAGCAAATAGAGACTGTGAACTTCGATAAAGCTATGCCTTTACTCAAGTTTGTTTACTCAGTTTTTCTTTTACTGGTTCTTCCTTCAATCTATATGCTCTTTAAAGAGCATCCGCGATTGGGAAGTAAGGGCATGGGTTATTATAGCTTGTTCTTCTATGGGGTTACGGAATTACCAATCATGGCCCTAGCAAGTCTATTCTACCTCTGACCCACTCATATTGAGATGTGCGATTTTGCTGATTTCAGTTTCTTTCTTTTAACTGTTATCCTATTGCATAGCTCATAGAGTGAACTAAAAAAAAAGATCGTTGAATGAGTGGTATCATATCAATGGATTTATTCGTCTGCTTTTAAAAAAAATTTAGTATACTAATTCTGTCGTTTAAGAGTTATCACTGCTGAACAAATCTTGGTTCCAGAATCTCAATTGAAGAAAGCTACTGCTACTGCTAAAGCTTCTGAAAAAGCTAAAGCTGAGAAATTAGCCCGTAAGAAGGTACGTCTTATCTCCACCTGCAATTGATTGGTTTATTGGAATTCCCTTGTACATTATGTTTTACTTTAGTGATGATAACCATTTTTTACATTAACTAGCTAAGGCGATGATGTTTTGTTAACCATCTTTCGGGACTGATAAAAAAAGAATTTAAGAAAAAGGTTTCCAATAAACTATCAATCCGTTTGCATGAACCCCCCTCCCCCTTTGTGGCATTTACTAACTAATCTTATTTAGGTTAACGCTGAAAAAAGAAAAGCTCTTTTTGAAAGAACTGCTGCTTACCAAAAGGAGTACTATGAACAAGAAAGATCTCTTATTGCTGCTAGACGTGAAGCCAAAGCTGCTGGTTCTTACTACGTTGATGCTCAACCAAAATTAGTTTTCGTTGTCAGAATCAAAGGTATCAACAAAATTGCTCCAAAACCAAGAAAAGTTTTACAATTATTAAGATTGTTGCAAATCAATGCTGGTACTTTCGTTAGATTAACCAAAGCTACCTCTGAATTGTTAAAATTGGTTGAACCATACGTTGCTTACGGTTACCCATCTTTATCCACCATTAGACAATTGCTCTACAAACGTGGTTACGGTAAGGTTAACAAACAAAGAATCCCATTATCTGAAAACTCCATCATTGAAGCTGCTTTAGGTAAATACGGTATCTCATCCATCGAAGATTTGATCCACGAAATCTACACTGTTGGTCCAAACTTCAAACAAGCTAACAACTTTTTGTGGCCATTCAAATTATCTAACCCATCTGGTGGCTGGGGTGTTCCAAGAAAATTCAAACATTTCATCGAAGGTGGTGCTACTGGTAACAGAGAAGATTTCATTAACGCTTTGGTTAAGAAACAATTATAAGTTTCTTAAACTCTTCTGTTATAGTTTTTCCCCCCTCTTTACTTTTCAAGCTATTTGAATGATGTTGCATTAATGATGAATAAAAAGTTCTTCTTGGGTTTGGTTTAATTCCTTAATCTATTAGAATCAGTTTAACATACTCATGGTTTTAGCTTTGTTCGTAGTGAATACACTGACGAATACTTCTGTATTATAATTTATGTTCGGTCTTTTTTGTTTAAAATAGTAAAACCATCTCAAAACGATATCCAATAACAATTAATGTTCGTAAATGTTCAGGATGACGCCACACTGCTGTCAAATTCACTAATAAACAAAGCTGCAGAGGTAAAGCTACAATGGTAAATTAAAAGGCATAATTGTATCTTATTTTGGATAAGTTATATAAAAAAAATTCAATTTTGTTCAACAAGAAGATGATTGTCCAAAAATACGTGCTAAGAAGGGAAAAAAAAGGATGGTAAGAATCAAGTGCGACTCCAACTTTACCATGATGGTTCTATCATCTAATAAAATGGTTGACCAACGCGGTAGTTCTTCCATTGCCATGCATCAGCATTGGCTTCGGCTTCGGCATCTGCTGATCTCTTGTAGAAAGGTTGACCAACACGGTAGTTCTTCCATTGCCATGCATCTGCTTCTGCATCTGCTTCTGCTGATCTCTTGTAGAAAGGTTGACCAACACGGTAGTTCTTCCATTGCCATGCATCTGCTTCTGCATCTGCTTCTGCTGATCTCTTGTAGAAAGGTTGACCAACACGGTAGTTCTTCCATTGCCATGCATCGGCATCGGCTTCTGCATCTGCTTCTGCTGATCTCTTGTAGAATGGTTGACCAACACGGTATGCCTTCCATTGCCATGCTTCAGCATCACGTTTGGTGAATTCGGCAGCGTGTTCAGCATATTCAGCTTCAACAATAGTGGTGTTGATGAAGTAAACAGCATCATCCAAGACAATTGGGGCAACGTCATCACCCAAGGCAACAGCTTCGATGATAGCATCATCAGAGAATGGGAATTCGACACCATTTGAGGTACCGACAACACCTTCGGTTTCAGAGTCAGTTGAGTTTCCCTCAGCTAAAGCTTTGCCAGTTAAGGCTAAAAAGAATGCGCAGACAAAAGCTTTTGAGAATTGCATTGTAGGGTAGTAATGATTGTAAAGATTGTAATGTAAGTTGTTTGATACTGATAATAGAACATTTGATAATTTTGAAAGGATATTCAGCTTCTTTTATATTCATTTGTGAGTTATGAAACAAGGTAATGGTAAGTCCATGAGTTTAGAAGGGTTGCCACACATGTTCCATTGTGCATGAATCAAATTGATTCATAATGTCTTATGTGTCAGATTATTCCCATTGGGGGCCTAATTAGGAAATCCATCAAGACTTTTTTTTTCCACATCAACTGCATACAACAATTACCCAAAATGGGTTCCAATGGAGCATCTAAAACGTTTCCAAGCATCATATATCATATTTGAGGCAAATTCGACCTTTAATTACTTGCAGCCCACCGTTTGTGGACATTAAAGTGAAACATTCGCCATACGGTTCGAAAACTCAAGACAATGAAACTCCATTGACGTGACACCATCTGCATCGATGAAACAAAAACCGACATGAATCTGTCTATGGGATGCACCATTGTTACCGTATCTTCACCATTTATGCCCTATTCTGGCAGCAGTACCACACAAATCACGCTTCTGTGAAACATCAACATCATGCACCTCATCAAGATAAAATAAAAAAACCACAAGTCTTGAAATCAGCTGCAGAATCAGCGCCAGAATCCCATGATTGGTCACATTCTACATCTCCAATGTTTTGAACATTCTCAAATCAAAAAATCCCAAGCCCCGATCCACAACAGAACTCACTACACATGACCAAATTTGGTGGATCCACCGGAACAAGTCAAGAACGATCAATAAGATGCCTCAAATCAAAGACAGCTCCACAGCATCGCCTCAGTCACAGCCCTATTTGTGCAATTCGGGTCCCTAGCCCGCATAGGTCCAGCAACAAGTTAATGATTAAACTGGGGTAATTTGCTTTGGATTGATCTCGATATCAGTATGCTGATCCATGTATGTTTGATTTTCAGCTAACTGCTAGTGTGTTTTTTATGTAATTAACATATTTGAAGATATCACTAAAGGACACTAATTCTCTGTGTCTGCTTCAACAATGCTTCCTCCCATATTTCTGTGTATGCCCTTGACTAGAAAGATATATCAATATCAACGTCAAGGAGTTTTAGCTTAAATTACCGATTTCTGTATTACGTAACTGTGCCGTCGGAGTTAATTTTCCAAGTTATAAACCTTAACACTGATATCGTGTGTGTCAACCAAATTATAAGCTTTGCCAGATGCATAAATTGTGTGTGTGTGTCAATCTAGTTAAAAAAGAACTAGTTGCCTAAGAGCAAAGTTATTAGTTGCCATATCTATGAGCAACTTTATCAAATGCTATATAAGTGAGAAGAAAAGTCATAAAGTGAAAAGTCCATGATTTTTCTTCCAATAATAATCAAGAACTATTAAGGATTAGTTACCTTAAATGATCACGGACAATTGAGGATTATTTACCTTATAGTAATAACGATACAGTTCTGTTATAGCTGATTCAATCTACACAACAGTTCTATCTCAATAATCAAGTGCTACTTATCAAATGTGTCCAGGATCAAGTAAACATTCACGTGTTCGTCACTCTAGACCTACTTCTTCAACTTCTGGCCCTTCCTCTGGAATAACCAAAAATTCACATGGTAAACGCCTCCTTGGTTCTATAAAGAAGAAGAAAAGGTCAAAACGAAATGACGATACTCATGATGAATGGCTTGATTTTACTGATTATAATAATGATACAATAATTGATATAACACTTGATGGTGGTAATCTTGCTTTAACGAATGAATTTCTATTTTCAAAGCTATATTCCATGATATATGGCCCGGATGCTGAATATATGAGATATAGAAGGTTAATCAGAAATGATATGAGAGACGTATTACCTAAGTTGGGTAACGATAGAGAAGAATGGCTGGTTAAGTTGGAAAAAGCCATCAAATATCTCAAAATGGACTTTGGATCTGAAGATATTAAGAACTTAAAGGAAGAAGGTTTCTTAGAAGTCATTGAAGAGAAAGTAGGTGATGACAAAATGTTGAAGCTATTCATAGATGAAAATAAAACATGTTCTCAAAACATGGAAAGCATCAGAGATTACATCAATTGGGTATCCAAAAAGAAAAAAACAGTGTTGTGAAATTGTTGAAAAATTATTTTAATCTAAAAGGCGATTAACCATAAACTCACCAGTTCAGTGGGTAGAGGCATGTTTTGGTGTTGATATCAATCTCAGATGATGGTGGAACTTGAAACTCTTCAAATTTCAGCGTTTTGGTGGAATTTGTTTTTGAGGCATGGCTGTGCTTTCCGCGGTGCGGACTAGCTGTGATATTTCTCAACAAAATAAAACTGTTTATCTCATGAGGCAGCTACAATTAATGGGAAGATATAATGATCGTGAAGTACAGACGTAGATATCATATTAAGTTCGAGACGATTGGTTCACGATTCACGGGTGACTTATGAGAAAGAAATTAAAGTGACATACAAAGAATTGTGCCAAATCCGTGCCTCGACCATTCCAAAATGATATCAGCTATATCAAGTGGTTCTATACTTAAATGAACCCATAATGACAACTTTCAATAAGTACGTAGTTTGGAGGAAGAGAGTAAGATTTCGTAGATACAATTGGTGACTAGCAAGCATTTCAGTTGTCCCATTTTGGCAGTGCTGGAAGTCAGGAAAGGTAAATAGATGACTTCGATCGGACAGCGTTACTCCAGCACGACACGCTCACATTGACTCTTATCACGATAAGCGAGGCCCAATGAAGCAGTTACTAACGGTATCCCGCATAAAAAATCCCAGCAAACGTACCCTATCAGGCCGTTAAACTTTCACATACAGCTTTAATTGCGCAGATTTGAAGTATAAGAATCCAAAAAAAAAGTCCCGTTATCATCTGCAACTTCCTTCAAGGAACACCCACCATCATCCAACACCACAATCACAGAATGGACCACTCACAGATGGGCCATGCTATGCCAGATATGCCAGATATGCCAGACATGGATGACGCCATGTGTAACATGAATGTAAGTTTACAAGCCCCACTTTGCCCTTACTAGGGATGGACTTATTATAATTACAGGACCACTAACTAACTATCCCTAGATGATATTCACATGGGATTGGAGAAACCTATGCGTGATTTTCAAATGGTGGCACATTAGAAGTTTCTCAGGATTTGTCTTCTCGCTGCTAGCGATAGTGTCATTTGGGATAATCTATGAATATCTACGTTCCAGAGTGAAAAAACTTGGCAATAAAAGTATGTATCTCTCGATAGCACCATTGGGTTTGGTGAGTAAAACTCTAGGGGGCATTTTGCTAATCAATTCTCAATAGCCACACCAATCAGACTTACAGCTGCTGATGATGATGATGAACAACCTGTTACTAATAAACACAGGGGCTATTAAAAGCGTACAGAGATCGGTACTGTACGCGGCATTAGTAGGTTATTCATACTTGATGATGCTGGTATTCATGACGTACAATGGTTGGGTTATGTTGAGTGTTGTTATAGGGGCAGGGATCGGTAATTATTTGTTCGACGGAGAGATCAATGAATCATTAGCCTGTCATTGAATATAATTGATTCGATATAACATCTCTACGTAGCCTAATTGATTTCTATATCATTGAAAAATATCATTCAATAAATAAACAAAACATTATATAAATCTCATACTAAAGTACTTGAATGAATTTAGATGGCAGCAGATTTTCTGAAGTTGGCACCAGCGTAGATAGCTTTGTCACCTAATGCTTCTTCAATTCTTAAAATTTGGTTCAATTTAGCCAATCTTTCAGATCTGGCTGGAGCACCAGTCTTAATTTGACCAGATCTTAAACCAACAGACAAGTCAGCAATGAAAGTATCTTCAGTTTCACCAGATCTATGGGAAACCATGACACCCCAACCAGCAGCGTAAGAGTCTTGAGCAGCTTTGATGGATTCGGATAAGGTACCGATTTGGTTAACTTTCAACAATAAAGCGTTGGCGGATTTCTTGTCAATGGCAGTTTTGATTCTGATTGGGTTAGTGACGGTTAAATCATCAGCAACGATTTGAATGTCAACTTTAGATAAGAAATGGGTCCAAGCTTCCCAGTCATCTTCAGCAAATGGATCTTCAATGGAGACAATTGGGTAGTCTTTGATCAATTGTTGGTATAATGAAGCTAATTCTTCACCGGTTAACCATTTTGATGGGTCAGATTCTGGGTTTTTGAAGTCCAAATCGTATTTACCATCTTTGTAGAATTCAGATGAGGCAACATCCAAAGCAATAGAGATCTTACCTTCGTAACCAGCTTGTTTGATAGAGTCAACAATCAAATCTAAAGCTTCTTTTGGAGTTGAAATATCTGGAGCAACACCACCTTCATCACCAACGTTACCTGCGGATTGACCGTATCTTTTCTTGGTCAATGATTTCAAAGTGTGGTAGACTTCTGAACCAATTCTCAAAGCTTCAGAGAAAGTTTCAGCACCAGTTGGAACAATCATGAATTCTTGGAAGGCTAAAGCACCACCAGCGTGAGAACCACCGTTTAAAACGTTTTGGAAAGGAACTGGTAAAACGTATGGTTTTGAAGTGGCAGACAAGTCAGATAGATGTTCGTATAATGGGACACCTTTTTCAGCGGCAGCAGCGTTAGCAGTAGCTAAAGAGACACCTAAGATGGCATTGGCACCTAATTTAGCCTTGTTTGGAGTACCGTCTAATTGCAACAAGAATTCGTCAATTTTACCTTGGTCTTTGATGTCCAAGTTAGCAGCAACTAAAGCTGGAGCAATGACTTCATTGACATTGGCAACGGCTTTGGTAACACCTTTACCTAACCATTTTGATTTGTCACCGTCTCTCAATTCCAAAGCTTCGTGGACACCAGTGGAGGCACCAGATGGGACAATTGATCTGAAGAGACCTTTTTCGGTGGTTAATTCGACTTCAACGGTTGGGTTACCACGAGAGTCGTAGACGTATCTAGCAAAGACTTTTTGAATAGCCATTATGAATTGATGGAGTGATGTGTGTGTTTAATTGGGGGTGGTTGTACCTTGTTTTTCAGTGTTAGTCCGGGAAAAGGGCAGCAACGAAGTTATTTATATGTGGAACCCGGTGATGCTGCTTACGGAATCGCGAGCAGGTGATGGCCATTTGGGATGACACGCGTCTCGGCCAATTAGCTTACGACTTTGTGCATTTGGGAGTGGTATGTGTCAACGCAAGGTCGAATTGCGGTCTGCTGTTGCCTGTAGCGTGTAGCGTGCTGCCAGGAGGCGGCCTAGCCGAGAAGGGGGACCACCACCACCTGTTCAATTGTGTGTATCACGCTGTTGCTGTTGCTATTGCAGATATTAGCAGGATGAGCATGAGCAGCACTATTATTAGTCGTAGTAGTTAGTATGAGCACCACCACCACCACAGTTGGATACGACTGCTGACTCTACGGTAAGACACGCTACATGCACACACACTCTCTCATAACCACCTCATCGCTCAGATCTGCCGTCCCTCTCGCCCATCAACAGCCGGGTACACAATACAAGCCTTGAACCTCCGGGCATCTCTACATGTTACATGTTACTATGGTGCTATGGTGCTAGCTGTTGTGATGCAATCCGGGAGCATACTAGAATAACTAATTAAAACAACTAACGCTAGAAAACATCAAACTACAAGCAAACCAGTCACAGGTTACTCTGAAACACTCAATTGCAATATAGCTAGCTATATGTTATTACATCACAATGACATTACAACTTTTACAGCCTTCTTAGTAGTAGAGTCTCGTGTTAGTAGTCTCCAGTCTCCAGTCTCCAAGTCTCCAGTCTCTCAGGCGTGCCCCTTCCGATGCTGCACGTACCGGTATAGTCCCCGAGTGGAAAAGCGTGCGTTGGTTTTCGAGACTGAAAAAGTTGAAAAATTAAAAAAAAAAAAAAAATTAATCCAAACATTCAAACAAAAAAAAAACAAGTCTCAAAATCGTTCTTCTTTCCACAACTCCAAACCCAAACCACAACCAGAACCAAATCACACTTACACAACAATGGCTATCTCCAAAAACTTACCGCTATTGAAGAATCACTTCAGAAAGCACTGGCAAGAAAGAGTCAAAGTCCACTTTGACCAAGCCGGTAAAAAGGCCTCCAGAAGACAAGCTAGAGTTGCCAAGGCTGCTAAAATCGCTCCAAGACCATTAGATGCCTTAAGACCTGTCGTTAGAGCTCCAACCATCAAATACAACAGAAAAGTTAGAGCTGGTAGAGGTTTCACCTTGAGAGAAATCAAAGCTGCTGGTTTAAATGCTCCACACGCTAGAACCATTGGTATTGCTGTTGACCACCGTCGTCAAAACAGATCCACTGAAATCTTTGAATTGAACGTTCAAAGATTGAAAGAATACCAATCTAAATTGATTGTCTTCCCAAGAAAGGGTAAGACCCCAGAAACTGAACAAGTCTTATCTACTGCTGCCTCATTCCCTATCGTTCAACCAACTCTTGAATCCGAACCAAGAGCCGTTGTCGTTCCAGAACAAACTGCCTACAGCACTTTGAGATTGGCTAGATCTGACAAGAGATACCGTGGTATTAGAGAAAAGAGAGCTAAAGATGCCGCTGAAGCTGACGCTGACAAGAAGAAATAGATTTCAAATCGAATAAAAATCAAGTGATGGATGCAAAAAAACGGTTGGTTATTATTCTTTTGCGCATTGACGAATGACGACACAGTACAGATATATATAACTAGTGTCACGTCTTTGGGTTTATTCCAACCGATAATTTATCATTTACTTTATTAATTATGAATTGTTTTAATGTTTTTGGGTTTTGAATTGTTTTCTTTATTAATTTAACTACGTCCTTTTTACTAGGGGTGTTTGTTGTTTTATCATTAGTCTGCTTTTTTTTTTTGATATCTTGTATAATATCATGTTTTATTTGGGTTATGTTAATTCAATTGTAGCGCTTACATTAATGACTGTGAACAAATTCCTATATCATTTATGTTGATTCAATTGTAGCTTACATCAATGACTGAACAAATTCTCCTATCATTTATTTTTGATTTCATGACAAAAATTTATTAAATGATACATAATTACAAACTATTCTCTCTCTTAGATATCAATTGATAACAAAAAATGCTCTAGACAAATCATATTTATTCAACTTGTTTTGTTTAATCGAATAAACCGAATCCCATGTCATCATCAGATTCTTCTTTTTCTTCTTCAACTTCTTCTTCAGCAGCGGCGGCTTCAGTAGAAGCAGCACCGGCAGCTGGAGCAGCTGAACCAGAACCGGCAGAGACAGTGGTGAAACCAGCTAAGATTTGTTTCAAGTCTTTACCTTCTAAAGCAGTAGCGAAGACATCAGCCCAGACCTATAATTAATCTTGTTAGTATTCTGTATTCCATAACTTCAACCTAATGTAATCGTGGGATTTCAAAGAGACCCGACCGTGACTTGATTTGAAGTGAGTGCTTCTTTCGTTGTGTCTAATAAATCTTTCACTATTTGGATGTTGATCCCAAATCTAACACCAGCACAATAAAACAAATTCTCCCCATATAATTCATCCTCATGACCAAACAAGACGCACACTTCATAAGGGAAAGGGTCATCATTCTCGACGCATTCCACAATCACATAGGTTAGAAAAAAAAGCATCAAAAAAAACATACTTGGTCAACTTTGGCACCAGCGGCTTGGGTTAGAGTCAATAATTTTTCAGAGGTGATTTCGACACCGGCATCAGCCAAGATTAAAGCAGCGTATGAGACAAGAGCGTCAGACATTTTTTCTTTATCGTGTTGATTGTATTTAATTTCAGCGTCGTCAAGTCATTTTTTCCACATTTTTGTTCAACTTTCGCTGGCTCTGAACGAAAAAACAAAAGCGTTACGGGACACACAACAAAGCCCTAAATACATCACGTGAAAGTTTGGAGGGCAGGGTTCGTCAGTGTTTTGGGAGCCTCTTATAATTTGTTCCATTATATTTTGTGTCAGTTTTTGACACATTGCAAAGGCCATAGCAGACCAACCACAATGGCTTTTATTGAGTAGAAACAGCTTGTTCTATCTTTCTTCTACAAAGGGGTTTGAAAAATCATAGCATTAAACGTACCAAACTATTTACAAAAAGTTTTCACTGAAACCTAGAGATTCATCAAGCGCAAATAGAACCCCCATCCTATTAAAGGGATTCGGATTTCAACTTAAGTTGAACTAACAAACAACCAACGTTTCCAAACAAAAGCACAAACTACTGTTCAACTATATAGATATATACAAACCACAACAACGACAACAACAACAAAAAGTCAACAGACTATCTTCAGATCTCTTTTTTGAGAATCCTAGACTCAGTTGTTGAAGAATTTGTTCAAGTTGTTCAACCATCTGACATACTCAGTGTTTTCTTTGGTCAATCCATAGTTTAAGACGAACTGGTATAGATCTTCATCGACACCTCTCGAAACTAGATAACTCTCCAAGTTGACTTGTAGGGCCTCATCCAAATTACTGAATGGTGGACCATTGTAAGCCAACTCACGTTTATGTTCAGCCTCTGAAGTCTCAGTCAAGGCCTCAGCAGCGTTTTTATAAGTGGTCACGCTTTCAATGTAAGTGGCACCGTCCTCTGGTCCCATCAACACATCGAATGCAATGGCTGACCCATCGGCGTGCTTCTCAATGACAACGTTCAAGTTGATGTACGAGTTGTCAAGAGCATCCTCGTACGCCTCCTGTGCCTCTTGCTCATCCAATCCTTCTTCTGTCTCAGCTGGACGCACATTAGCGACCTGGTTGACGTCAAAGAAGACGTTGATTGTTTCAGCATCCGTCTTCTTCACTAATTTCGCCAATGATGAACCTTCGTTGGCAGCAATCTCAAAGTGGGAGCTGGATAGGAAGGATTCCAGTTCTTCAGGGAATCCCTCTTCGTTCTCCTTCTCATGCTCAAGTTCATTAGCAATGGATTTGGAAACTTCAGTGACGAATTTGTTTGAAATGATTGATGAAGTTGAGAATAAACGGCCTGATGAGATGGCAACTGATGGTGCGATTGATTTAACAAGTGATTGACGTAGAACTTGCTTAGTGGCTTGCTTCAAGGCATTGGTTAAAGCGCGGTTGGTAACTCTGATGGACATTTTAGGCAATTGGGGACTTATGGGTATTTTGTTTTGCTCTAACTTGTAACAACTCCTAGACCATAGTGCAACTTAGAAAAATTTCTCTGGTCAGAATCTTTAATGCGGGCTTACATAATCGGCGATCCGAAACTTGATAATGGTAGTGAAACCAGTATTAAAAACCTAAATAATGTACAGAAGAAAGAGTTGTGTCCATTTCAAATGCCTTAGTGACTGTCAATTAGGGCCAGAGTTATCATTCAGATCTTTCCTCAGCTATCTTAAACCATTCTTGAACAAACAGTGAAGAACGACGAAAACGACGTTCCTGATATTTTTCATAGATTGACTTATGATGTTCCTCAGGTGATCGACAAGCTTCTAGTAATGTCTGCGCTAACGGTCTTAATTGATCTGCTGTATAACCAGAATAATAAACATGCGCCTCTGTCCAATCACCTCGGTTTAACAACAACCGACTTAAATAATGTGCACCTGCTGCCAACCAACTAGGCGGAGATGCAACAAATCTGTAATCCATAACAGTAATCTCCAAGAAATATTTTGCTAATGTTCTTGTTTCAAAATCATAATCATCAGCTTTGCTAGCACGTCTTAAAAATGACATCGGACCAGGCCATCCCATTTCAAATTCTAGGACATCGATCATAAATCTCTCTGCTTTTAAAATGTCTTCAACAGTGTATGCATGATCAACCATATATGCAATCTCTTGAACACTTGGACAATTGATTTCTTCATATTTTGCTGCTATAAATAAAGCGACAGCACCAACTAATTGAAATCTGCTTAATGAAACCTTCCTCTTACTTAAGAATCTATCAATATAATTGACAGTTAAGAACAATGTCTCTGGTAGTAGATTAAATCTTGAATGAACTTGAATAAGCCAATCTATAAGTATGCTTCTCATGTTCCATTTCAATTCGGTTTGAAATTTCATATAACGAGGATTGGGTCTCATCTTCATCTCCAATGAATGTATGTAGTTAAAAATCTCCGGTGAATATTCAGCAACCATCGAAACATCATATGAATCTTCATCTTCTTCATCCAGCGATTCTGAGTAAAATTTTCTGTAAATTACAGTTAGCTCTTTATGGATTTGAGAGGAAAGCTTTGGCATCAAGCCTTGAGGTATTTCATCGCTATCGTCTTCTTCTATCATCGAACTTTCCTCTTCTTGAAGGTAAGCTGTGACATCTTCATCATCCTCAACTTCCTCTTCTTCAATATCTTGTACACTTTGCTTAATATTGATGTCAGCCAAAGGTTTACGTTTCACATTCTCATCAGTAGATCTTGTATGTAAAATTTTCGCAGTAGGAACAGCATTTTCATCATTAATAGCTGAGGAGGATTCAGTGTAAACCTGTACTCTTTGTGCAGGTTTCTGTAATGCTATTCTGGAATTTCTAGTTGTGATGTTTGAAGATACATCCCCCAATGCAACTCTGGTTGGTGGATTGGCTGTAGGCAATTGTGAGGTTCTTGCTGGGACTTTGTGCTTTAACACATCGGCGCTTTCATTTGTAGTAGTTCTATAGCGATATGAGTTCTCCATATTAGTGTATTTCGGGAAGGTCAAAGGTTGTTGTTCTTCCGAAGAACAATCAAGTAAAGAGTTTGAAAAGTGCAAAAATGAAGTAGGCCAAAAACCAGTCTTGGGATAATCGTATTAATATTAGTGGAGGTAGCCTGATACTTGATCTGAACTGAAAATGGAGAGGTGAGGGTTCAAGTGTAAACCTCAAATGTAAACAAAAAGCTGGAAACAACAACTGGATTGAAAAAGCTCACTTGTGGCTATAACAGCTAATGGAAGAATAAGGATAACTAACAGATCCAACTTCTAAGAACCGATTGGAAAGAATAGGTTAGCTGGGCAGATGTATAAACCACCAATGAGACAATAAAGCTAAAATGTGATCAAAGATTTATGTGTTTATTTTCTTTTGATCTGTGAAACGAAGGACTAAAGTTGGAATGCAAATGGAGAAAAGTGTGAAGCAACCGGTTTGGTCAATCTAGCGAAAAACCTGTTCTGGAATGTGGTTTTGTGGTTTCAACAGAAGGTGCAAAATGCGAAGTTTTTGTTTTTGTGGTAGTTTGTTTATTTTGAATCTCACTGGATTTTTTTAACAAGGTTTATGGATAACTACGACAACGTTAAGAATCAAAAATATTCGCGACCAAAACAAAAAATAAAGTAACCACGGCAACAGTTGTTATTGACACATTGGCTTCCGTGTCATTCAAAAACTAGTTATGCGAGCCAATTGCGGTCACTTCCTGAATCTATTGACATTATCGGCTGTTGTATGATCTTCTATACTTTGACGTAACTAAATTTGGGGCCTGAAATCTTTCATTTTCGTCTCCTAAACGCCTCTTTTTGTCTACCACTATATAAAAAACGCTACGCTACGCTACATGTCTTAATTATGAAGGGAACTTCATCAAAACGTTCATTCACAAACAGCACTTTTTATCATTATTCATGCTATCCTCTCTAGTGACACAAGTGATTGGCTCGTAATTGAATAACAATCTCCCAAAGAAAGCACCCAAAATACAAGAAATGATAAGGTACCCATTATAGTACATGAACAACAACATAATTATATACGACTGACCCCATTGAATAGTAAAAATCACAGCTCTGATGATATGCTCGATTAAACTCGGATAAGCTTTGCCAAGTTTAGAACCATTTTGGAAATCCCATATCCACTGATGACTCAAAGTGAATAGAATTGGTTGTAAAAGATTAGAGTTCGAATACATTGTTGCAGACTTATCTTCCAACTGATATTCAGATGCAGAAACGTCATTTTTCTCAATGGAGGAGTCACTAGGGGTGTCTGCATCCCTAGATGCCTTCAAAGCCAGAAATTTTCTTCTTGCAATGGCTGCGTCGTACTCTCGTGCAACTCGGTGCAACCACTGTGCAGAAAGAACCAACAAGAAGACACCAATACATGACCCAGCAAACTGTCCCTTGGTGGAGACATGCCATGATCTGGCAATAAAACAGGTATCAATGGTATACCAGTTCCACAACATCTGTTCTCAGCGGTTAGTAACGTTCCATAGAAAAAAATATGTCTTATGCTCACATACAGAAATTTTACAAGAGGCCTTTGTAGACTCTGTTGCATTAGAAGCAGCTGATCCACCCATGTCCATTTTGGAAACAATATTGAAAGCATCTTCAATGTTATATTGAGCACCGTCACTGTTAAAGTACACCATTTTTAAGTTGATCCTTTGTAGTGGAAGTTAAGATGATGGATTGATAACCTAGGAGGTAAACGTTCGTTTATATAGTTTTCCAGACGACGAGACCGACATGTCCACAATTGGTCCCATTAGAGTCTTGTAGCAAATAATATAATTGTCCTTTTTACAGGTAATTAATGTTAGAGAATCACAGATCAATGCCGAGGCGGTCAAATTTGAAGCAGATTTCGACAGTACTTTTCTCCACTACACACTGCGCTCAAGAGCCGACTTTGAAGATCTTTTGGACCTCCTGGTATTGAGCCATTAACGGGTTTCGTGTTTCCAGTTCATAGGGTCTAATTAGTTGACGCTGGTTTTCATGGCACCGAAGTGGTAAAAGTGAGCAAATAAGTTGTCCATACTAAAAAATTCGGTGGATCGATCTCAAGTCAAGTAGATAGACCTGAACGAGTAAATAAAATTTGAACCTTTCGCCATCTCCGCAACCCGTCTATACCCTGAATCCCGTTGTGAGCCTACTCGCATACACTGAATCAAAAAAAAACCTACATACAGCATCACTAATCTACAATGTATAATGAAGCGTTTATGTAGTAAGCTCAATCTGTTTCCATCGTATCTTCCTCATCATTCACCTGATCACCAGCATCATCTTTTTTGTCTTCTTTGTCATTAGCATCATCATCCTGATCATCATCGTCGTCACCGTCGTTATTTCCAGAAGTTCTAGCATTTGACACGGAATCTAGACGATCCAACCAAGGTTGAACTGCATCGTCATCATAGAGCGTAAAATCAACGTCTTTACCAACGACGGAGATTGAAGTGTTCTTACTGTTCAACTCTTTACCCTGTGCCAGAGTATCTCTCAACGCATTCAAGCCATGAACTATCAATTCCTCTTTAGTAGCCGTCTTGTAGTCTTCAAAGGTTCTTTCTAGATATGTTCTACCACCCTGGGATCTGGCACCAATTGCAGCACCAACATATTCCAATACGTTACCAGATGGTTGGAATTCAAACAAATGAGCACCAGTTTCATCATACCCAACAACCAATAAACCAACACCGTAGGGTCTTCCACCATAACTCTGTGTATTCTTCTGAGCCTTATCCGCCAACAAAGTGGATGCTCTTTCAACAGACAGCGGTCTGTTGAAGACAAGTTTCTGATTCAATGCATGTTCTCTCAAGAAATTGGATAGGACTCTTGCATCTGGAGCCAAACCTGCAAGAGCGATACCCATATGTTCATCAACTTTGATAATTTTCTTCTGATACGAACCTAGTTCTTCTGCGTTTCTCTTTAGCGCCACTAGCACAGCATAGTCTTTGGTAGCAAGACCTACAACAGCAGAACCTTGTTTGATGGCCTCAAGGGCGTACTCAACCTGGAGACAAACAGTTAGTAAAAAGACAAAAACAAAAAAAGAAGACGCAATGCGGGATCACAACACCGCACGTACCTGAAAGATTCTCCCTGTAGGAGAGTAAGTAACCGTGTCACCGTCGTAGTTGTTTCTGAACATCTCAATTGGCGGAACAATGCAGATATCAAGATGGCGAACCAACTGGCCTCGTTGCACTACCAAATTCAGAAATCGCCACTTTCTCGAAAAAGAAGAAAAACACAGAGCGAGTTCGCGGGGTTTGGCGGCCCCGGCGTTCGCGAATATCGGAATTTATCGCCGAAATCGTTCTTTTTTTATGCCAAACGAACACTGGATTGGAGCATTCATTACTCGAAAGGACTACTTTAAGATTTGCTTCGTGCTGGTAGAATGGGTCTCCTTACAAATCCTTTGTCCAAGATAATTGTGCTCTCTGTGGTGCTCTCCGTCGGTTTCCTTTCTACCATTCTGGCCGGTGCTCTTTACAAGAACTGGTTGCCTCTGCTGTCAGGTGTGTTAATATAGCCCTCCAAGCTCTACTGAACGACTAATTACTAACTTGTTGAAAAATAGCACTCTTCTTCGCCAGTGCACAACTTCCCGTGTCCGTGTTTGGCCAAAAGTCTAAAGATGACTTCATGAGCGAATCATCTGCGTAAGTAGTATCTTTTTGATCTGCTTCTTCCCATTCTAGTTACTAACCTCCGTTTCAGTTATGTTGCAGATCTCGGTAAATTTTTGTCTACATTCCTGACGGTGTCTGGCTTTGGTATCTCATTTGTCCTATATCACTCAAGACTTATCACTTTGACGGCGATGATACTCAGTATAGTGGGTGGTGTGCTTATAAACGGTACGATTGTGGCATTCTCCTCCTTTTTTGAAAGTGCAGAGGATGCTGAATTGACTGGATTTGAAATATAACACGATCACAGCAACTTAGTTCAATCAGCTAACTACGCTTTGTACTCAAAATAAATATGAATCCATCGATTATTTCAGTCTATTCACTTCTGGCCATTGATTGTAGCAACAATATTTCTTTGATGCTTGTAATCACGAAATTCCAGCAGATAGATCCCCTGCCATGTTCCTGTAGCCAGCTTACCATTGGTAACAGGGATAGTCACAGATGCACCAACAACTATAAGCAATGTTAGTAAAAATCTTCAAAATGCAGAATTAGTACTCGACTAACATACGAGTAGATTTGATATGACCAGGCATATCATCTGGTCCCTCACCGGCCTGTGAATGTGCATATTTACTCCCATCAACATCATCAGGAATCAATTCGTTCAAGGCATTGTTCAAATCTGATCTCACGTCGGAATCCCAATTCTCATTCAATGATATACCAGCTGATGTGTGCTGTAGGAATAAGTTGACTGTACCGATCTTGTAGTCTTTTATTTCAGGCAACGCAGTTAAAACTTCATCGGTGATCAGGTACACGCCTCTAGATCTTGGTTTAAGTGAGACTTTCTTTTGGAACCAACTCATTGCTTTAGATTAGTCTCGCAAGAATCGCAACTTGGGAAAATCCTAGTCAAATAGGAAGTAACATCAAATAGTTGATTGCTTGATTCGGTATGAGTTCAGATTCCGACCCATAAGTCACCTGACCTGTTTCCTCGGAACTGATAAGGGCTCTCGGTATATTCCGAGAAGACCAGGTCAATTTTCCAATCTTTCAATAATCAAGTTTTACACTCCTCTCTCTCGGAATGAAGGTACTGAAGCACTCGTAAAGATGGTGCTCAAGACATTTGAAACACAGGGAATTGCCCCGATCACTGCAAAGCCACTCACACCTTCGTCATTTGCAGAATTTGGCAGTATCATATCAGCTAATCACCAAATCAATGGCGATACCACATCAAGTGCAAATTATGGAACCGCTGTCAAAGTTCATAAAGTTTCCAAAGTTGTCAACAATTTTGAAAACGCACCATCAGGGTCACCAGCTACAGCTAACTGGAACATTTTCAGATGTTCACCTCCACTACATCTATTAAAAATACTCGAGGGAGGGAACCGTGCATATCTATCAAAAGTCCTAGAGAGACATCCATTTAGCACTCAGACTTTCTTACCCATGGGTGCAGAGAAAGGCAATGATGTCGCATATATTGTTATATGTGCTAAGACAGATCCAAAAGACGGGCTACCTGATCCAAATACCGTCGAGGCCTTCACTTGTAGAGGTGACCAAGCAGTGACTTATAGTCCTGGTATGTTCAAACACCACATTATGGCACATAATTTGAAAACTAACTAGAATTATAGGAACATGGCACGCTCCGATGGTGTCGTTGGTGGATAAATTAGATTTTGGTGTGTTGATTCATGAAAATGATGTCCCTGACGAGAATTGTGAAGAGTGTTATTTTGATCCAGGGTTTGACATAGTGATACCTAACATTCGTCAGAGCCAACTGTGATTGAGCAATAACGGTAGCACTTGCTATATCCAATGAGTTTTTTTTTTAGATAGAAATTGAATAGAATCTGGAGTTGGGATCGTGGCTTTTTGAAATTTAAGATCGCTTAACTATTTCTTCTGTCCCGTAGTTATGTTCCGTGGGTCATGGATTATGGATTCCCGCCTCTGAAGGCTGACACAAAGCCAGAATGAAATACTATACTTTGACTTGTGCTCTGATATTGTAGCTCTGTAGCATTATTAATGGTGTTATTGTATGGTAGTGTCGGATTTAATTCAGCTACCGAAAAATGCGGACTGTCTCCGATTCTTATGACTATTATCTCCGTACCCCACGGACGGGCGATAAAGCTGGCTGATCAATCGATCTTAGGTGTTAGACAAGAGAACTTCAGATAAATAGTGGAAGCACAAAAAGAAAAAAAAAGAAGGAGGAAGAAGAAGAAGAAGTAAACAAATATAGTAGATCTAGATCGTAAAAATAAAACTCTTTAAAGTAATATGGGCATAAACACCAAGAGATTGATATGGGCACACTTTTGACACATAGTACTTTCCAGGAACTCTAATGAGCATTTGGTAGTATGGACATATCTATCTATACAAGTTGATTACGGAGGTTTAGAAATGCTGGTGATCTGGACGTATCAACGAATCTCACCAGATAATATAAAGAATATTTGAGCTGTTCGGGACAAGCTCATAAAGTGGTGCCGATCCCGATTGCTATTGCGTTTCAGTTCTTGCTCTAAAGCAACGACCAAATTGTGACACACGCAGTTTCCAGAGCAGAAGCTTGATCAATAAATCAGTTACTAGAAGTCGGACTTTTGTGCCGCCAACCGGCATGATTGCGTCGAGCATGTCGGCGGAACTTTGTTTGCCGGTCGCATAATTACAAATCAAATGCCACTGCCGAGGCCCAGCTGTGCAGCACGCTATTCCCGACACGCTAATCCCGACACACTATCCCCGATTTGACGGAGTAGCCGTTGAAACCCAACCCCAACATAGAGCCACTCAAAACTCATTTTAACGAGCTGCCAGATATATAAAGAGAACTCCTTCCTCCCCTTTGCCCTCGTTCAATAGTAGCTCAATCATCACTGAATCACATCAACTCAATTCACAATGGTTAAGATCACAGCTCAAAAATACCTCTTAAGCAAGTACGCTTCTTTCAACAAAGACGTTAATCTCAACTATGGTACTCCTGATGCCAATTTCACATATGTCACTGAGGAATACGACACTGAAGATCCAAACTTGTTGAAAGATGGACAATTGTTCGTTGAGACATTGCTTCTTTCCAACGACCCTGCTCAAAAAGGTTGGTTCGGTCCAACCAAATCCTACGTTGATGTTACCCCATTGAACGATCCAGCTCCAGCTAGAGGTCTTGTTAAAGTCTTGAAATCCAAATCAGACAGATTCCAAGAAGGTGATGTTCTTAACTTTCCAATCGGTTGGGTCTCCCACAACGTTATCACCCCTGATGCATTGACCAGCAAAGTTGATCCTACCAAAGTTTCATCTTTGTCTCACTACATTTCCGTTTACGGTGGTACTACAATCACTGCCTACTTGGCCCTATATGAATACTCTGGTGCTACTCCAGAAGAAGAGGGTAAAACATGGTTGGTTACTGGTGCTGCAGGTGCCGTTGGTTCAGTGTTGATCCATCTCTTGGATAGATTGTTCAAGCCAAAGAAAATCATTGCCGTTGCTGGTGGTGCTGAAAAGCTCAAATACGTCGAATCCATCAGTGACAAGGTTGTCGCCGTTGATTACAAGTCTAAGACATACGATGCAGATTTCAAAAAGGCTGTAGGTGATGATGAAATCAACTACTTTGTTGATCAAGTCGGCGGTGAATTATTAGACAAGGCTGTGCCATACCTTGCTGACCATGGTGTTATTCTTCAGGTTGGTTTTATCTCTAAGTACAACGGAGGTGCTCCATTTGTGTTCAACAGTTACCCACTCATTATCACTAAGAGACTCACCGTGAAAGGTTTTGTCATTGTTGACAACGCCAAAGACTTTGGTAAGATTGTTGGTCATTTGATTCAATTAGTTCAAGCTGGTAAATTAGACCTGAATGAATTCAAAGAGACATTCGCTGACGCTACTGGTGACAACTTTAAGAAAATTCCTGAATTGTGGACCGGTTTGTTCAGAGGTATAAATACTGGTAAGTACATCACCAAGGTTAATGAGTACAAGTTATAATGATTCTATATAGTGAAAAAAACATATATTTTTTGATTTGAAACATGAAGTGTAGATACTTATGACTGATCAATAAAACCATAGTAGTTTTTAGTGATTCAAAGCCAGTGACGACTGAATAATCTTTACGTATATGGATGTAACTAAAGCAGTAAATCCGTTGAGTAGACCACTTGTTGAGTAAATATTACATAAGCGGCAATGCTGTTCAGATCACCAGAACAATTGAAACAGTACTTTGTTTTGCTTTGTTTCACTCCAGTTTCCGAGCTTGAACCATAGGTTTAGATGAAGGAATTCAGTCTAGAGCTCTCTGTTGATAGACAGCACCTGCGAGATGCTGTGAAGGGTATGTTTGCAGCTGCTTTGCCTTCTTTTGTTATCGTTTACTAACTGACACCATTTAAAGGCCTGATATCAACAGTCTTCTTTTATAGGGCGTTTGGATCCATCATACCCAAAACAAATGAGTTTCTAGACATACCCTATCCTTACTGTGACATTCCTGAACTTGACGAGTACATTGACTCTAAAATTGATCTTTTAATGATCAAGATAGACTCCGGGGACACGCCCTTGTTATCAACAACATCAACATCATCGACTCCGTTTGGATCGCCACCAACGCTGAAGTTCAACAACAATAACCCTGTAAATACCAGCAACAATCAGTACCTACGACCTATCCACGATGATAACATTGATACCTTGAATATTGGCCACGTTGCGTACTCTGTTCCTAATTCTCCTTTGTTTCCTGTGAACACTAATAACTCCACCGTTGAGCCAGCTGCGCAGTCGATCAATTCGATGACTTTGAGGTCACCTAAGCTGAATTCGCACAATCCACCAGGAAGCAGAAATAATAATGTTGGCCCACAAAATTCTGACATCAAGTATACTCAAATTGTGATAAATTTTTATGAATCGAAGAAGTTGAAGAAGCCTACATGGTTTGGTAAGATCGAAGAAGAGGTTAGTTTTGAAACGTGGCTGATTAACATACGAACCATCAAATCGATCAACACTCAAGATCAATGCAACACTGATGATGAGGAGTCAGTCAGTATTGAAAACTTGCAGTCTCATTTTGAGAGATTGATTTGGGATATCAGTGATATTGCAGACACTAATAAGGATCACTTGCCAATTATCCAAAATACGGATCCTTTGCCCTTTAACTATTCGATATCTATTAAATCTTCTGGAAGTAACGATAGCTGGAAAGAATTTATAAAAAAGATGTTGAAGGATCCTGTTATTTGATGACGCGCCTTACGAATTTTATGCCATCTATTCTTCAATGAATCTATATATTACAGCTTGAGATGTAGTATAGCGATACAGCATTTGTTCTGGCCTGCGAAGTTTCAAATTCCTAAAGTATCTGGTTGGCAAGATAGGAACATTAGCTATTCTGCGGATCATTCTCTGAATCCACGAGAGCCCCTTAAAAGCTCAGTCACACCGGAGGTTCTCCTTCCCAGAAAGCAAAATATGATATCAGCCGTTGGTTAATGCAATGCAATGCACCCGGCAAAAGGTTTTGATGCTTGAGTATCTTTTTTGAACTAGTCACTACATATTGATCAATAAGTTCATTTTCAATCATCTTCTCGATCATCTTCCCCTCCCCCCACGCTCTGGAGTCTTTGATTATAATGCCTCCGGGAATATAATCTGAATTTGTCCAGCAAGATCTTCATCTCGCAGAAGTTGGAGTTCTAAAGAGAGAATTTTTCAGATAGTTAGGCCGACAATATTTCCTTCTGTAAATGAAGCTTGAATACTACGCCTAGCATTACAAGAATTTGAATTTTAGTCATATTCAATGTTCAGATTTATCCCACACTCACTTTACAGTTGGTGACCTTTTTGTTTAAGATGGATTAATACCCTTGGCAAGGAAAAATTGGTATCAACTGCACCAGTATAGACAATAGCCATACTGAATTTACATAAGCTTTCTAGTCACAATCATATAATCATCATACAAAAACTGCGACGTAAATGAACACAAAGTACTTCCTTCATGCATTGACTTTATTTTTGCTGGCTTGCATTTAGCATGCTAATAATAAACTCCACTTTTTTGTAGCCTTGACTATACCGGAGCCAGGCACAATAATCTCATGCTTCCCAACTGGCGTAAGTTTGGGGTCAAAAATCCGGGGTATTTCGCCAGATCTTCAATCCGAGACACAACTTCTTCCCACGATCATTAAGATACTTTATCCCATCACGCATAGCTGTTCGCCACGGCTGTATATCCACTAATAAGTCATAAGTTGTGACCCCACAAAAGTACTCCAGAGCCTTAGCTTGAGCTTATTTGGTGTCAAATCTATGCCGTGATTGTTTTAATGTTTTAATCGTGACCAACAATTTTCACCCAAGAATCACTAATACTGTATATGCCAGTTGCCCATATGTGTGTCCAGTGCTCTCCACTATTGTGTTTCTGAATTTCTACCGTCTGCGAGTCAATGTATATAAAAGCAGGTCCGCTCTCTGACCAAATCTCTATTCTTTCAGCTGCAAGAAACTCTTTGAATAAGTTATGAGATTTACTAGTGCTTTGCTCGCTGGTGCCTGTTTGCTATGGCCGCTGCCTTCTATGGCTGCATACGTACCTTATAGCAAAAGAGACGTGGATCATCCTCCTGCTGTTGAAGGATCACTAATTGATGTTGACTCTGTTTTCACTGCACAGGTTTTGACTGAATGGAATACCACGTCTAACCTATCTGTCTTGATCGGTAACGATAAATTCTCTCTGGAGATGGGTCCTCAATACGGTACCAAGCTACTCTGGAAACCTACACCTGAAGAAGAGGCTGTTGATTTGATAGGTAGTGGTGTTGGATTATATGCTTCTTACTCTGGAGCTTTGCACGATTTAAGTTATACAAATGTCCACGTCGTTACAATTAATTCAAATCAGCTCGATATCTCCTTTGACGCAGATGAAGGTGAACATCATCTTGTCTTGTTCAAGGGTTTAAATGGATTCTATTCTTACTTTGTGAATAAGAATCTCCCTGTATTAGGGGAGTTCCGTACTCTGATCAGATTAAGCCCAGAGTTGTATCAAAATGGGCATACGTCTCTTAAAGATCAACCATTACCTAAATGGCCAGAAGATTATACCGAGGAAGAGGTATTTGATGAAACTTGGTTAGACCCTACTGGTGATGGATACATCACCAAGTACGATTGGAGTACCAGACTTCATGAAGAAGAAATTTACGGAGTCTATGGTACCGACAACTCGACAAATAACACTTATGGATTTTGGTTGATCTCTCCTGGTCGTGACTACTTCTGTGGTGATCAACTCAAGCAGGAGTTAATAGTTCACCGTGAGTCCAAAACCGGCGATGTTGTCTTACTGAATATGTTACACGGTACTCACTTCGAAGTGGAACTGGACGAGACTTTCAAAAAAAACAAAGTCTGGGGTCCATTCCTCTATTATTTCAATGATGGTGATAAGAGTGACGCTAACAGAAGACTTTTCAAAGAAAAACTCAACTGGCCATATCAATGGTATGAACATGACAAGGAATACTTGAGTAGAGGTACCGTGAAGGGAAGACTTGTCCTGTCTGATGGATCTCCTGCAGCAAGTGTCAATCTTTTCTTGGGTGAAACTAATAATTATACAATGGTACAAGGTGCCGGTTACCAATACTCTGGTTATACTGACGATAACGGATACTTTAAGATTGACAATGTACGTGCAAATCAAAAGTACTGGCTCCAGGCGTTTTCTTCAGAGTGGTCCGAGGCTATTGATGTTGTTGGTAATTATACCTATCCAAAACAAATCACTGTCAAAGAAGATCAAACTATGGATTTGGGTAAGATAAAATGGTCTAGTGATCACCATGATACCATTTGGCAAATTGGAGTGTATGATAGAACTACCAAAGGATTCCTGCACGGTGCTAAGAAGTACGAAAATTTCCAGACTGAGAAATGTCCTGGAGATTATGATTTCTATGTTGGTGAAACTTCATACCGTGAATGGTGCTATGCAAAGAGTAAGAACGGTACTTGGTCAGTTCACTTCGCTGTGGATCAGATTAGAGCAGACAAAGAAGCTGTCTTATACGTTTCAATTGCTGGTTATACAGGAAATAACTCGTATGTTGGAGGTGACTCCACAAAGTTGAAAATTTTAGTTAATGGTGAAACTTTGGAGACTGATGAATATGAAACTCAGTTGTATAATGACAAATCCACTTACAGATCTGCTTCTTTTGCTGGTAACTGGTATTATAGCAAGTTGCCTGTTCCAGAAGGGACATTGATACAAGGAAACAATACCCTTGAACTCATCACTGAGGAATATACTCCTAACTATGGTATCTTGTGGGACTCTTTGAAGCTTGTTTGGGAGTAGATTTTTCTACGCTTGTGTGTTTATTGGTAAAATTGAAGCTGCACAATTTTTTTAACATAAAGCAAGTGGGTGTAGCATATCCGCTTGATATTTGTACTAGTAACAGCATTAGATACGCTGGTTAGTATTTCCCCTTGAATTTACCTTTCAGAAGTCGTAAACTACAGAAGTAAGTTAGTCAGTCATACAGTGGATTATAAATTCGCCTTGATCGCAGATTTAGTATAGCTAGCGCCACCAGATACCAATATACAATCATCATTTTCAATAACTGGATCGAATCCCAATGATTTAGATTTTTCAACCACGTCATCGTCATAGGCACCTGGTTGGTACCATACGCCTTTAATCACTCCTTGCAAACCATTGCGTTCAATGTCGTTTAGTACCTCTAAAGAAACATGTGGGGGTGTTATGAAACTCAAGCTTAAGCCGTCGTTCCCTGGATACTTAGCATCCAAGTCGTTGATTGCATCAATCACTGACTTTGAAGTTGGGATGTTCAGGATTTCGGTTGAAGTTGGGTTAATTGGGATTACCGGCAGACCGTGGTTCAGGTACCAGTTCAAGACTTTGTAACCAAATTTGGACTGGTTGGATGACGCACCGACAACGGCGTAGATTCTCTCAGGGCTGAAGAAAGCCTTGAAGGACATTTGTAATCTTTGCAGGTGAAATATTGTTGTTGGCAAAAGAAGTCGGCATGTTTGGCTTTTTTACCCCAGAAAACGTTAAATCGGTATAACCACTACGCAATGCTTGTAGAAACTAGTATTACATTGTGAAGGAAATTGTTCTAAAATACATTCAAAAAGAAGAGACCCTAGTTAGATCAGTTTTTAGACTTCTTCTGTGGCGGCTCGCCGCCTTCACCTTCACCTTCACCGTCACTCTCACTCATTGCTGCATCACTATCGAACTCTTCCGCCACATCAGAATCTGCATCTGAACCGGAGAAATCTTCATCTGGACTTTCATCCTCATCAGCAGAACCCATATTTACATCAGAATCGTCAGAGTCATCGTCAACACCGACGCCCAGAGCGGAACTTATTCTTGCTTGCTGTTCGGTGTCTTCATTCACAATGAACACCTTCTTCTCTTTCAAGAAGAATTCTATTGCATTCTGCTCTTCTTTGTTGATGTTGGCGAACTTGTGGCCACCACCAGTTCTCAATATGACTTCTAAATCAAATGTACGGTTCGAAGTTGTGCTGTCACCGGCTCTTGAGATGGAAGCTTTAGAAATATCTGAATATGGGATGTATAGTGTTGGTTTTGTGACAAAAAGTAACGATTTTTCTAAGAGGTATAAGTAACCTTCATTAACTTTCAAAGAACAACTGACAGCTGCTTGTCCGTGCACTGATGTGAAACTTCCAGGTATGATGATACGTCTGTCAGATAAACCTCTAAAGACGTGACTCAACACTAAATGAGTTTGTTGATCGTATCTTTTCTTCAATTTACCTTCATATTTAGATTTAAACTCTTCTTCTTCAAGGTTAACTTCTAGTTCTAACTCTTCATCTTTTGACACTTGTAGCACCAAGTATGGGTATGGTGTCTGACCTTGACGTAAAGGTGGATTGATTTGAATGACCATTAAATGATGAATGTCGTCGGGTTTTGGAAGTGAAAAAATTCGTTCAATTTGTTGATATTGAATCTTGTGATCGTATGTTTTACCTCTTAATCTCAGTGAACTTGAGTAGAAATCGATATCGAAACGACCTCTTGGCGTCAAAAACAAGATATCAGTAAATGAAGCAATGGCATCACCAGAAACTTGACCAATATCGGCTTTTTCTTTCAGCTGATCATAAAAGACGGTGGCAGCTGAAATCTCTTCTTCAACCTCTTCCTCAACTTCTTCCCCTTCTTCATTTTTAACCACAGCAACAGTTTCATTTGAAACTGTACCAGGAATATAGAATCTGACTTCGACTAGTTCATCACCTGCTGTGTCCTGGTTGCCTAAAATGTTCAAGTCAACAGCAACTTCATTTTTACCAGCCAAGTTCGTATTGTTAATATTTTGGTATGGAATTTCAAAAGATGGCTTTCCATTAATTTGGAAAACCAGTTCATTTCTTGCAAAATCGGTATTACCCCAATTCCAACCTCTCAACGAATGCTCTTTATGATCAAGCTGAACGTTGAACAATCTCTGTAGTTCATTCTTCAATTGGTTGTAATCCTGCGTATCAAACCCATCTAGCCTGATGACACCTTTATTCTTGGTTTGAACTCTTAATTCAAAGCCTCTGGAACCTCTACTCCATTGAACTGCTGAAACCTCCTCGGATGGCAACAAAAACGGTTCAGCTTTAGCAGAACCACCAGTACTTGCAGCCTTCCAACCAAGACCAGACTGTGCAATACGGAAACGACCAGCGGCCTTACTTGAGTTCAAGTATATTCGCTCGTAATCCAGACTCTTAGACATCGTTATTGCGTGAGATTAATGCTCTACTGACAGTTGGATACGCTGTTTAATTTCAACTCGATTTCCATTTTCTGACGCGTATGGAAAAATTCGAAAATACCGGTTCGGACACATATCCATAGACAGCTGCAATAGACAACCACCAACAGAACTACAACTTATTCATTCAAGCCATAATTAGACAATATACAAAACCATAACGTCATAAGGATGTGATCCTACAAAGCAGCTTGAAGACCTTTCAAGAACTCAACCAAACCAATAGCACCTGGATCTGGAACGTTGCTGGATTCGCCAACGTATGAAGCTCTACCGAATTTCGCTTCAAATTCACCAGTAGATTTGGCACCTTTGTCAGCAGCATCAACAGCTTTGCTGAAGTCCAACGAGGCTGAATATTCTTTGACAAATGGCTCTAAGGCATCAATCACAGTAGAATCACCGACCCTAGCATTGGTATATTTGTACAAGACTTCCAGAGCAGTTTCTAGAGATTTGGAAAGGATCACTGAATCAACAGTTTGGTCAGCAGATGCGTTGGCAATGATACCATGAGATAAACCTGATAGGAAGATGGAGTATAAACCACCAGAGGTCCCACCCATGAATGTTTCCACCAAATCGGAGATTTTATGTAAAGCCTCAGAAAGACTTGATTTTGGAATGTTGGCAAAGTTTTCAACAATACCTTCACCACCGGAGACTAAAGTGGTACCACAATCGCCATCACCGACCTGGAAATCTAATCTAGTGATCTCTGGTTCAGCTTTGACCAGATATTCGACACCTGATTTGAAGAATTTTTGGAAATAAGCGAAGTCAAACTGACCGTGTTGTGGGATTTTTTCATCGTCTTCCTTAATTAATGATTCGTCAAAGGCTGGAGCATCCTCTGAGTATTTTTTGATAGGCCATGCTGGAGCATCAGTTTCGGCGTCTAACAATTCAATGATGGATTTGAAGCCTAAACCTTGAACTTTTTGGTCAGCCTTGGTAGCGTTTAATAAAGTGATTGAGAAACCTTCACCGTTTAAAGCGGTCATTAAAGTACCCTGATATGTTCTCTTTGGAACAATGTTGTATTCTGATTTTAATAAGTTGGAAGCGACTTTAGTGATTGCAGTTAAAATCAAGTTTGAGACACCACCCAAGTTGTTCACTAGCAAGACAACTTCATCATCTTTATCAAATTGAACAAATGCACGGTCCTTGTCATTTGGATCCAGTAGTTTTGGTAAGATCTGATCTTTCAATAAATCGCTAACAGATGGAACTGGAGATAAGATCTTAACACCTGGCTCGTTGTGAATACCCATACCCAATTCCATTTCGTTTTCCTTCAATTCAGATTCGAATGGTCTACCTGGGACCTTAGCATGATCTAAGGAAGAACCAATGGTCACCAGATTGTCATTGATGGCATTAGCAACTTGTGCTGCTTGTTTAACGGTGTGTTGGTAATATTCAACAAAGGCACCAACAATCTTGTGAACGAAAAGAGTACCAGCGATGGCTCTTCTACCAACTAAACCACCCTTTGAACGACCAACAGCAACGTCGTCACCAATAACAACAACTTCAGTCTCGTAACCTAAAGCACGGGCTCTTTCACCGGCTAAACCAAAATGCAAGACATCACCGGTATAGTTCTTAACGATCAATAAAACACCTTTGGAATCCTTGCCAACGATTTTGATACCATTTAGAATCTGTTTGGTGGATGGAGAGGCGAAGATTTCACCTGAGACAGCAGCTGTTAAGGCACCTTTACCGACAAACCCAGCGTGTGTTGGCTCGTGACCCGCACCACCACCTGAAATGATTGAGATTTTGTCAGAATCTTGTTTTCTGAAGATGACTTTCTCTTCTTTAACCAGGGTTAAATTTGGGTTAGCAAGGACAAGACCTTCTAAACCAGTAAGGACTGGGTTATCAACTTGGAAATCCTTCACCATTGTATACTATTCGTTATGTTTAAGATCAATTGCGGTTGAAATCAACTCAATTCAACTCAATTCAATTCAATGATCAAGATAGTTCAGCGGAAACGTTTCCTGCTTATATAGGTTCTTCCCTGAGCACGCGGTTATAAGCAATGGATTTTTGGACACTGGTACGGCCACTCTGGTGGCCCCGGGGGAGGAGTGTAGGCGGAAAGCCGCCTGTGGGGCAATTGAAATAGGCAGACCCCGGATAAACCCCCGCGGCGGCTGCGGGTTAAATATAGGCTATTTATTCCGTTTCGGGCAACCTTGATTCATGACCACTGCGGACATAGCAGGTTATAAGTGCCACTAATTGACTGCCACAGTTTGCTACAATACTCGCTCTGCGTCGTTCATTGTTATGCACAATGATCAAGTAGATGTTATTAA
Source organism: Komagataea norvegica (assembly GCA_030567455.1). Taxonomy (NCBI): domain Eukaryota; kingdom Fungi; phylum Ascomycota; class Saccharomycetes; order Phaffomycetales; family Wickerhamomycetaceae; genus Komagataea; species Komagataea norvegica. The sequence continues at coordinate 149,976 of JAJLSD010000013.1, forward strand.
AAGAATACAGAGACTCAGCCGATACAAAAATATGGACGAGCACAAGAGAACAAAGGATGAAAAATCTATCTGAGGTGCTATCTATTATTGATGGAGGAAGCTTGGGTGAATGTCTGCACCAGGGAATGTGCCTGACTCAAACCTGGAAGGGCGTGGGTAGTTTGAAGACTTGATCTAGGTTGATCCAATGTTTCATTGTATTGTTGCCCGTCTTGGGAGGATGACAAGTCCGCCTTTTCTTGATCACTCCAGTTGTCATTAGCCCCATCCCTACTTTCATCGAAATCACCTCTAGCAACACATTCTCTTATGATATCAATATCTCTTGGTCTGTAGATAGAATTGAAGGAGCTGAACACAAATCTTGGTAAGACACATGCAATGACTCCGGAAACGTAACAAACCCAGAATGCTAGTGAACCATAAACTTGTGGCGCAGCTTTATAGAATTCTGAGGCGTTCAGAGTAGCACTGTAAACACCAATCCAGAAAAATAAGAGCAGTGTTGAAATCAGATTGATCACCAATGACAACCAATCCCATCTCTTCTGTCTCAACAAAGCATAGATATTACACGCAGTAACTGCAATATGAATCACAATAACACCAATCCAGAATCTATGCGCTATATCTAACCCGTCATACGTAGCAATTGCACCGGTATAGAAGATCAAGTAAGGAAAAAAGAATGAGACCGCTGACTGATAGATACCATCAGCCATATAATATAAGAACTTGTACTGAGACCATTCTTGTCTCAAGATACCAGACTTATACAGCTGTGGAACTTGTAGTGAAACCGTGTCCGAAACATCCTGATCAAAAATACCCAAAAATATGACAGGTAACGAAGTGAATGCTAAATTGTAGAGCATAATAATAGTGAATTGGATCAAATAAGAACCATCAAAATCATTATAAATACCATACCAGAACAACGTCAAGGTGAAAGTGACATTCTTATAGAAAAAAACTGGAATAACTTCAGCCAATCTCTTATAATCCCATCTACCATGTACCAACAATAATCTAGTCAAGAATCTAAATTGACCGATTGCGTAATCCGAGGACATCGCAGCTTGTCTACCTTCTTCACCAACGATACCAACACCGACGTTGGCGGTTTGAATCATGGCAACATCATTCGCACCATCACCAATGGCTAACGTCATCACATTTAGGGAGTCCCTGACTAGTTGAACAACAGAAGCCTTCTGAGCAGGTGAGACTCTGCAACACAGCACTGACTTGCACTGTTTACACAACAGTAAAAGTTTTCTTTGCAAATCATCATCTTCGAAAACAGTCGATAAAGTGGCACCATCTATTATCACGGCATATTTGGAGCTAGGAATTGAGTGATCCTCTTTAGCCAATTTCAACTCTTCTAAAGAGCCAGTCATTTGAAAATTTTGTAAGTATTCATCCAGTTTTTTATCAACTAAGCCCTTCACATCTGTCTCATCATCAGCTTCATCACTGTCAAACAGGCTGATGACCAACAAAGTCATATCGTTTCCTAGCAAATTACAAGAAAATCCAATGTTGATTGCAGTTTCAATTTTATCACCAGTAAGAACCCATAGTTTCAGTCCAGCTTTACCCAATCTTTCGATGGATTCAGGTACTCCGCTTTGTAAACGATCTTCAATTGCAGTACCGCCGTGAAGGATAAAATCCTTTTCAATCAAATTTGAAGCTGCTTCAATTTGATCTTCTCTGTTGTCTAATGAAGATGCTGCAGCGTCGTATTTCTTCTCCCATAATTGGAACTCTTCTTGTGTCAAATTACGAGATGCAACACATAGGGTTCTTAACCCTTCACTTGCAAATTCTTCCAAGTTTTCAGCGGTCTTGTTCACGAATTCCTTTTCATTCTTAGATGGATCCAGACGAGAAAAAATAACAGAGTCAGCACCTTTGGTGATAATTTTCAACTCACCTTCAATCTTCACAATGATACTCATTCTCTTTCTAGATGAGTTAAACTCCAAAATCTTCAAGACTTCAAATTCAATTTCTTTGCCGTGGATTCTTACGACACCTCCATTTCTTGTTCTTTTCACAAAGGTATAACCGACATCATTGGCAGCCTCAACTAGGGCCGCTTCATCTGGTGATTCAGCCTTGAACTCATTCAGTTCCGGATTTTCCTTAACAGGTTCCGTCAAAACGGTATGACACAATGCCAAAGATAGCATAAAGTTGTGGTTTAGTTCACTTTGTGGAGATTCCTTGTTCAACAAATCTTTGGCAAATTCACTGGAAATGAATGTCAGCTTGTCTTCATTGAATTGTACGTTCTGTGGCACTTTCTTCAGTTCATTGATCATGTCATTCTTATCCTGTTCAATCTTTGTCATCCATTTAGCAGTTTCTTCCTCTACGTTGATACCTTTTCTCTTATCCATACCAGCTTGTGCCTCAGTGTAAGCCAAGCCATACTTCTTACCACCAACTGTAGATTTCTTAAACTCCATAACATTCTGGGTCAATGTCCCCGTCTTGTCACTGAAGATGTATTCAACTTGACCTAAATCATCGGAAATATTCCAGGACTTTGGTGTACATGGGTAGTCCAATGCTTCATGATACATTTTCACATCGGAATAAATGAAATAGGCTTGGGCAGTCTTGATGATTTCAACAGTAATATATAATGAAATTGGAACCAACGCTTGGTAAATATTCATAACAACAAAGAAGGTAATGATACCATTAATGGCAGCAGTGGAACCGTATGCATCATATTCAAAGAATGTGAATGAGGTATTATCTCTATCATAAAAGATACCATTGACAAGACCAGAGACAAAACATAGTATGAATAGAAATGCAAAATTGATAATGACAGATAAATTTAACTCTTTCGAGATTCTGGATCTCTTGGTTGGAGTTATACCTGAATTCAACATGATTTTAGAATCAGCACCTGTAAATACAACAAAACCTATGACCCATTTGGTATTTCTAATGGTACAGCCCCTTAACGCCAGATTTTCAATGTTGATCGGTTCTTGAGAATCCCGGCCCAGTGAATCCCTGTAGTTGAAGGATCCTTGATAGGTATACATGTTCAAGTTTGGAGCTTCACTATTAAGTTCAAACTGCACGTTTTCAAAGTTTTTTGATCTTTTCAAATGGAAAGTGTTGTTCAAACCTACTCTGGATTTCAAATTGGTTTCACCATCCAAATTTTTCGTTTCAATATAACACTTGTTATCAATGTCAGAGGTAGATAAAATCACAATATCAGCAGGACATTCTTCATGGTTGTGAATACGAACAATATCACCCACTCTGACATCCTTCCATGATCTTTTAGAGAATTTAACTTTGGAATCTTTGTAAGACTTATGTGTATCCTTTGTGTTCAATCTAGTCAAGATATCTGATGGGACATCATTGCCATCTAAACCATCTAAACTCATTCTTTGGTCACTTCTCACTGTATCAATAGAGTTTCTTGTATTGGCCAACCCTACTAAGACTTTATCCTTCTTACCAAACAAACCAGCAAAAAATTTCACCATCTTGACAAAGATTGTAGAGTTAAAGTTGTTCACTTTAGATCTGAACGATCTATCACGGTCATTAACATTTAAATTCTGAATGCCGTGAAGGATTGATACAGGATTGTTGTTTAACTCTAAATCACTGATTGTTCTTCTTGAATCTTCCAATGCATCTTTAACTGCAGTAATAAACACAATAACAATAAGTGGCACTGCTGATAGCGCTGGGTTCTCAACTCCAAAGATTTGAAAGGCACCAAGGATAATCAGAAACAAGAAATAGATGTTTGCAATGTTATGGAACTGAAAAAACAAATTTTTAGGAAGGAATGACAACGGGGTATACTTAGTGGTTCGTATCTCATTCTTTTCGAAAACCTGTGTTGTCTTCCCAGTCTTGGGGTTGATCAACTCATCAGGCAGCTCTTGGTTGAAGAATATTGATCTGGGTACCAGCTCCCTTGGTTTAGTAAACAAGCTATACAGCTTCGCCTCTAACTTGGTCGGCATAGGTCCAATGTAGCGGGGGTAACCGACAGAAAATGAGCAAGCAGCGAATGAAAAGTTGGGAGTGAACGGCCTCCGTGGAAACTAATCAGCTGAAGTCTCTAAATACTGGAAGTTGGTAGTAAGTGCGTCGAGAAGTAGCAACGCTATCTAAGAAGAACCCTTGAATAAATTAATCTTCTCTTCCTCCCCCGACTACGCTGTAAACAAATGTTCCGTCATTACTAACGGCAGCCAACCATTTCGGGATTCGGATTCGGCCCAGCATTAATTCCCGTTTTTCCGATTCCGATTTCTGGGCCCTACAATGAAGGGGGTTGTTACTACTCTAATTCATCTATTACTTCTGCTTCTTCACAAACTCCAGGATGATATCAGAAATCTTGGGCAGCACGTCGTATAGAACAGTGATTTGCTCCTCTTCCGGCATCGCTCCCAGCACGTAATTGGCGACATCATCGGCCTTCCTACTCACCGGCCGAGAAATGCCGACGCCCAATCTGAAAAACTTGAATCCATGTTTGTTGTGGTTGACAATGCTCTTGAGTCCATTGTGGCCTCTGGAACTGATCTCGTTCCCGCCAAACCGTAGTTGATGTTTCCCGAGATCCTTGCTTAACTCATCGTGCAAGACAAGGAAGCTCACGTTGTAATCATGCTGGAATTTCTTATGATAGTAAGACCATGAGGGGATGATGCTCTCACCGGAAAGATTCATATAGGTTAAACTCTTGGTGAACACCAGATTGTTGAACTCTTTAGACGTGGCGAAATGGGTCTTTGGTATTTCAGGGTGCGCTTTGAATTGAGTATGCGTTAGGTAATTGTTCACGAGGTGACCAACGTTATGTCTAGTCTTCGCATATTGCGGTTCTGGGTTCCCTACTGATGAAACAACGAGGAAGTTAGGCTTCTTTAGTGATGGTTTAGTAGAATAGTAACGTCTCAGTATTGCACATCGGCAAATAACCTTGATGGGTAGCATTTCTTGCCAGTCACTTAACTATGTAAAGCTGGGTTTGACCACGAATTGGCGGACGGACACTTGACTTTTTCTCCGAAGAATGTGTCAAAGGTTAATTTTTTCTTGAACAACACTAACAGCGAGAGGGAGACCACGACTGAGCAAGCTCGATGTCAGGAGAGCAACAGAGCAATCGAAAACAATCACATGACTCATCGGATCAGCTGCTCAACAATATTGCAGAAATATAAACTTTCTAAAACAGAGAGGTTGAATCAATCCGTTGACTCCATTCACTCAGGGTTTGTCTGAAAAACGATGGATCGATCGATGGATGGGTCCCAGAAAACCATATTTTTGAGAACATCGACCAGACAGGACCACCGTTTTACACCTCAGCCACATGATATTGAGACGAAATTTGGCCTGGAGAAGGCTGAGGAGGGGCTGATCTCGCTGGGCTGGTTAGGATCTGATAATATTGAGATTTGATCGTCGAAATGCAAAGTTTGCCTACTGTTACGGAGTCTAAAGACTAATGTCAAAAATGGGAAATAGTTGCACGACTGCACGCTTTCTGATATACTTCAGGTATGCTGAATCTTAAATTGCAATTCATAAACATGAATCCTCTCATGAAGCAGATTCTCGTTCTTTATTTTTATCGCCAGGACGTAAGTTCTTTAGAGCATTATCTATCAATTCAGCTGAATTTGATAGTTCCTTCTTCTGATAGTTCAAGAACTGCTTCTTCTGACTTAACCATGTCTCTTGATCTCCTAGTCTTCTTGAAACTTTTTCAGAATCCATGATATACACAGATTCTTGCCAGATCAAAAATTCCTTCCATAAAACGTTAGTGCCTGCTCACCTTAAAACTTGAGTAAAATAATTGAAGGTATAAAAATACTCTATTAAGCTCTTCGGACTCATTGGTGACTTGCTCCATCTTTTTAGAGTAATCTTCAAAGATATTCTCTGCTAGCTCAATAATAGCCTTCCAGTCAAACTCATCCGGATTTTCAGAGAATTTATCTCCCATAAGCTGTAATTTAGGCTCCTTCAATTCAGTAGCATCGGTTAAACTCTTCATAAGAGATACCAACTCATTGGATTTAGATAACACAGATTCGGTAAAGTTGTGCTCTAAAGCATCACGGCCGTCCACACCCTTGTCAGAAGCATGGGAAAGCCCATTATCTCCTATATTTAATACAGGACTTGTCACTGGGCTGTTGGCCGTACTAAACACATCGTTGTCCTTTTCAGTACTAACAGTTGTGACAGTAGTAGTGCTTTGATTGTTCAAATCAACAACAGATGCAGCAGATGCCGGTTTGTCACTCATTGGATCTGCCTGGGCCTCTTCTGAGTTTGACATTTCCAAAACACCACAACTCTGCGACTATGTGCACAGACTAGACGCCGTCAGTAAATCAGTAAATGAAGGAATTCCATACAGTATTTATACCTCGGAGAAGCAAATAGCACATGTCAAATGATGTTAACCGCTGAGCTTTGTCTATATCGTTTCTCAGAGAATGTATGATTATAACCATGGCAACTCTGATACATTATACCTGCATTTTTATGCATGCAAATCGAGGTTATGAGTGCGATGGCTCTGCCCGCTGAAAGTCTATTTTTCCACACGCTAAACTTAAACAGCTTCCATATATGTAAAGAGAACAGGGCAGAATAATGGAGAAGCCTGCTTCCAAGGAAAAGTTACAGAGAGTCGATGCTAAGCATATAAGGCATAACCCACAGAAGGCTTTCAAGTACTCTGATCTGGAGACGACCATCCACATCAAGTCGAATACTCCGTATATCTCTGCTGTGAAGAGAACTCTGAAGCTGTTGAAGAACCTTTCTAAGAAGCAACCAAAGGTGAAGTACATCACACTATTGGGGATGGGTGCAGCTATTCAGAAGACACTATCTGTCGGTCTTCATTTCCAAGAGGAGGAAGGTGCTAAGGTTGAGGTAATGACGAAGTCTGTCGAGGTGCTTGATGAGTTTGAATACGAGGATGAAGATAACGAGAATTCCTACTCGAAGAGGAAAGTCACTGCAGTAGAGGTACATGTGTATAAGACGGACGATTTACTGTGATTCGTTCAGTTAGCAAAGCTATTGATGAATGTTGCATTAGATATATTATGATGATGATGATGTTGTTGTTTTTGATTCTAGGTTGTTCTGGCATTGTAAATGTAGGTATTCCAGCTCTTCGATTTCGTTCTTGATCTTACTTTTATTCAAATCTTTGAATAGATCCAGTGCCTTTGTTGAAATCTCTAAGCACTTGGAGTATTCTCTCTTGTAATATAGGCGTTCCGCAAGATGTTCGATTTTTGCCCTATCTGTCTTCAGTTGTGGGTTCAGCTTCTCCAAGTCAAGTTCCTCGAGCCACGTCAGCGTGTTAACTAGTGGTCCTGTTTCTTCGAACTGCTTCTTTTGTATCTGGTATGCCTCTTCTGTTTGACCTTTGCGTACTTTGGTCTTTCCTGAGCCTTTCTTCACCATTACTGCACCATCATTTACCTGCGTCTTATCTTGCCCCTCCAGGGTCAAGGTCTCTAGGTTTCTTGAAATTTCTGTCTCTATCGTTTCACTCATCCTGAATAACCTGCTTGATATCAGTCTTATCATATAGAAGAGTATAACTGTTGATGTTGCTAACTCATCGGCTCAAAAAAAAAAAAAAAAAAAAAAAAATCTCGAAAAAAATATGCCAAAGTTTCTCTTCTCGGATTTCTACAGGACAATGAATCTAAGTACAAGGCAAAGCTACAAACAAGATCAACCTCATCTTTTTTGTCCAGAGCTGAGGACGATCATATATTCAGAAATGCAGCAACACCGGCCCCAATAATTGAAGAATTATCGACATGATTCAACTTAATTGTCCCATTGGAGTGTTCAATGATCTTTTTTTGATATAGTCCTGAATGCGATAGAAAGGATCCAATAAATGTTACATTTATCAGTTTCTTTTCATCATACGGAGAAGAAGTGATGAAACGGTCCAATGCCTTTATTCCCAATGACAAGAAAATAGAGGATCGTTCAAGGATCACTGAGATTATCTTATTCAGGAACCTAATATCAGTCTTGGTTAAATCTAGATTGAATTCATCAGATAGAGATTTTTGCACACAAATTATGTCTTTGATATCTTCCAGGATCGTAATTAATGAACCATGTGTTTCGTATCTGTTTTGGAAAGGTTCGGGTAGCTCGGTAATTGACAGGATATTTAATTCGATTAGATCAACAACAATCAATCTAAATAACTCTGTGATATACCGTGACGAGCATAAGAATTCAAGAGGTTGAAACAGATTATCATCACTGAGCTGTTTCAAATGCGGTTTTTGAGGATTGATCCATCCCGAGTTGAGCTTCAAGTCATACGCATTTGGTTTGCTCAATTTACCAAAAAATCCCAACTCGGTATTGATCAACTCATTGTTGTGTTGAATGCAGGAGTTTAGTCCAGTACCAACAATCAAAGATATATCAGACTTGACATCCTCATTCAATAGATTGGATAAATTGACGGCAACTGAATCGTTAATTATAGTCACCTTATCAACTTTCCCAAAATGTAGTTTATCAAATGACATCTTGATCAATTCCGATATACTTAAGTTTGAGATTTCAGATGAAATTGTGAAACCTTTACCCATCTTCAAAATCTCATTACTTGAATTCAATGGGAATGACCACGTCACGCCGACATTGCTTATTTCTCTATCCATGTTCGTCACATGTTGCAAACTTTCAATCAATAGAATAGCCCTAGTCACTAAACTCTCAAAGAATTCGAAATTTATCAGTTTCTGGTCTTCTTTCAACAGCCATTCCTCCTGTTTCATGACTTCAATTTTCATATCCTTTATACTGACCACGGCTATTCTAATTGTCGACCCACCGACATCCAAGCACAAAAAGGCATCATCGTAGGTTGGGAAAGAGTCAGGGATCTTGAAATTGGTGGGGATCATGGCTATTTCAGAGCTCTGGTACGCTTCATGAAAACATTTCAGCAGGTCATCGAATATGACATCCTGTTCATCTGACGGTATTTCGAACGATCTCTGCAAGATCTCGAGGAACTTCTGCTGTGTGACACTAGTGTCCTCAATTTTCACAGTCATTAACACGGCTCTGGCGCTCCACTGGTCAGATAACGGTGCCTACTCGCAGCATATATCCTCATTTATGTCCGACTACCTCAAAACTCGCGTCAGAAAAAGCGAAGAATGAGAGCGATTTTTACAGTCAGTCCACTTCGAAAAGTTCTTGGTATTTTTTTTCTTTTGTCACAAATTCTCGCAACTGGAAATTGACAGCACACCTTGACGACGACGACTCAAATGACACCACCTAACGCTACTGGCATGCAAATAAGCTACAAAGCAATCATACATATACATAAAATAACAACCATACAAAACTAATTAAAAAAAAAGACATATCCAAACATAAACACGCATTCATTCCCCTAGATTACTATTATCTCATTTTTTCTTTCTACCGAACAAACCCTTTTTCTTCTTTTTATCATCCATATCCGCCTTCACCGGTGCCTGGTAGACACCCTGTTCAAAATCTCCATTGTCTCCAGAAAAGCTATGCACTGGCTGCTGGTTCTGATTCGTGTAATCGTAGTTATTGTAAGGATTACCACCGCCAAATCTAGGAAAATCTTGACGAACTCTAAACCCCAAGGAATCTGTCTCCAAACGGTCTCTATACGAAGGATCGCCAGTTATCGAGTATTCGAAACTTCTAATCGTATCTAATGGTCTCTCGTCTCTTGCCCTGGTTGGGTTAGAGATATCTGGTCTTTGGATAGGCTTACCGAAAACATCATGCAACGCAGCTCCTCCAAGATAACTGTTTCTTGAAATATTACTCTCGTCAATGACTTGATCATCTGCAGCGGCCTCAAACGGCTGCTGTTCGTTGACAGCTGCAAGAATCGAATCCTGAACGTGACCTTTACGAGCTTTAAAGTTCTTAACGTCGTCTTTGGTCAAGTGGACCTTTGAGCCATCACCACCAGTGGATCCGTTGGAGTGGTCTGAAGCACCTGAGCTTTTTCTGAATATACCCATGGTTGAGGATGTTGTTGTTGTTGTTGTTGTTGTTGCTGCAGTGCTGTTTCTGTACTGTGCAATTACCTGACTAGCGAATGAGTGAAACCTGGTGCAAAGAGAAGAGGAATGGTAAAGCGGGAAAAGATCATCTAAAAAAGCCCCAACTATAATTAGTATTCCTTAGTTTTTATTTTTTTTTTTTTTGAGAGAGAGAAACGAGCTGGGGCAACGTGGCCGGACCGATGTGCTCTGGCAAAGCCCTGGCTTTGATGGATAAGAGGCTGTGTCTGCCTGTTCGCGCGTCAAAAGATGGCGAAGGCCAGGGTATTTATTGTTGAAAGGTACGTAGATACGTAGGTACGTTTCCTATAGTGGGGGTTCTAGATTCGACACCGTTCTACATGGGAAAACACGTTTATTTGTTATTAGTATTGGTATTAGGATTAGTATTAGTGATGGTATTATGAATATCTATGCCTCGGTGACTTCAAGGTTGTAAAATTGCTCTTTCGTGAGGTTCTTAAACAGCTTCTCCACTTCTGCGTGCAGGACTTTGTAGGCTCTTGACAAATCGTCCTTGCTTAGATCAACGTTGACACAGATCTTCAAGTGTGGGACTAATGGGAGCATCTCCTGATTTAAGGAGAAATTGGAGTGTGCTAATAGCACATCACCATTCTCGTACACTTGACGAGTAAGCCTGGTTATTAGCTTTTCCTCCTGGTTTAATGATTTCAGGAACTTATCACTTACAGACTTCTTGTTCAAGATAGAGATCGGTGATCCCTGACCAGTGTAAGCTTCTGGTAAATCAAATGATTCTCTCAGTTTTGGATCCAACACCAAATGAACAACACAGGACTCTGGTTTGGATAAAACTTTAAAATATTTAGAAATGACCCTATCACTCGTGATCAACTTGTGCAAATATGAAGTGTTTCCATGTAGCTTCTTAAGAATGGATGATTCCCCATCAACAACTGATTCATCAATCAGTTGTAATGCAGTAGAGGTGGCTCTTGCAACGTAAGCTGGTAATGAGGCACTGAAACAATATGCTAATGAACCGATTCTTTGATGATAAGACATGGCTGAGTCTCCAATACAAAACGCGCCAGAAGACGAGAATGCAGTCGCCATAGAACCAATTGTAATATCAACGTCGCTTCTTGGAAGATTGTAATGCTCAGTTAAACCTCTACCGGTCTTACCTAAGACACCCAAGGATAATGATTCGTCTAAAAACAATCTGAATTTGAATTTTTTCTTTAATTCAACTAATCTTGGTAAATCTGGATAATCACCTGAATTGGAGAATAAACCTTCACTGACAATGAACTTTCTAGGAATGGTACCCTTTTTTTCATATTTGAAAAACTTATCGTGTAGTTCTTCCAAGATTGATTCTAAATGCTCTAAATCATTGTGGTTGAACCAATAGATACTAGCTCTCGATAATTGCAATGCCTTTTGAATGGACAAGTTGGCATTGGAATCTGCAATGACGAAATCACCTCTTTTCAAGAAACTTGGTAAAACAGAACCTGCGGTGGTGAAATCTTGGCCATATAAAACAGCTCCTTCGGTTCCGAAAAAACTTGTTAAATCATTCTCTAATTTGATATGAATATCTTGATTACCATAAAAATTAGGAGGTCCACATGCACCAACACCATTCTGATGGATAATATGAGTGGATTCCTCTTTAACTTTTGGATTAATACCAAAGTTCAAGAAATTCAATGATGCAAGATTTAAGACATCACTCTTGGTAGCGGTCTTCACATGGGTTGAGATGGCACTTTCGATAACTGGGATACTATCAAGCATCCATTTCTCGTCTTTCTTTAAAGGTAACACTAATGATTCCGGTTCCCACTCATCAATCAAATCGTCAACTTCATTGTTCTGTAATTTAATGAAATCCTTCTTCTTCACTTCGTACTTGGAAGAAGTGAAGTATGTGATTGCGAAGATCACAAGAATCAATTCAAGCACCGTTCTCACAGGGTCATTCTTATGCGATGATTTGATATATCTTATAACAATCGAAGAACCAGGGATCAGCTCAAGATAAGCAAGAAGCTCCTCCAATAAAGTCTGGAATTTGATCGATGATTCAATGACAAATTCAGGGATCTGTATGCTTGCCACTCTGGATATATTAGACATGTTAGTTTTATAGTGAAAGTGGTTCTTGATATTTCAGTTACTGTCGAAATGGGTAAACAAAGTTGAATAATTTATTTATAGGGGAAATTTTTCAATCTCGATGCGACGGGGGGGATATGATGATACCAGATGACTCGGAGCGGCAACAAGCTATTTTCGTCTTCGGAGAGCCGAGCAGATAGGAGATGAGTTTCCTGGAATTCCTGATGAGTACCACTTGAAACGCTGCGAGGGCAGTAGTTGTTTTGGCGGTTTTGTTTGTATTTTTTTGAAGTAGCGGTAATTCTCTCGACCGCCAAAAATCTGCCGCCGAGAAGGATTTCTGGGTCACGTGACTGTGCATCCCCTGCATTATGTGGGATGACTGATATATTATGTAATTAATGTCTGTAAAGCTGGATAGAGGGTTAGTAGCTAAAAGGCAGTGGTATGGCCATGTCAGAGCGTCTCTCCTCTCTGGCTCCACGATTTAACATGGTGCCAAGGGGCAGGTCTACATCTAATTACTATTTTATTTTTGTTTAGGCATAATAAAAATAGTTCAGATTGATATGTGTTTTCAACGCTCAATAGGGCTGCCTGCGTATGAAGTATTAGACTTCCCCGGTATTGCTAGTTTGATCCCAGCCCTTCCGATCTTCCAAAGAGAGATTGTTTAGCGGTCAGCAACATCGGACCCCTCTCGAATATCTACAGATTTGTTTACCATTTGAATCTACTGATACCGTTGATCTCGGGTAGTGTGGAGCCGGACAGAAAGCGTATGGCCTGATGCTTTATCATGTAAAAGCAGTCTCCTGCCAATTGCTACAGCCTGATAAATAGATAGCAGTTGTTGCCAATTGAATTGGCTCCCCACCTTTTGGCTATCTCCTGCAGTATCCTCCTTGCAGAAACGGGATCAGCCCTCTTTCTTTGGGAACTCCCCTTACAGACCCTAACCAGTAACCCCCATATTTTCGCGCAAACCCCACCGACCTTCTACAAAAATTTTCCGTTAACAGCACAAAGAAACAAAACATCAAAAAATAAAAAAATTAAACACTATTGCGCTTTGGCTGATCAGATTCTATTGCCTGTTAAACAATGTCTGCTGCCTTCAGAAAGTTCGTTCAATCAGAAACCGGTCCTAAGACAGTCCACTTCTGGGCTCCAGTCCTTAAATGGGCTTTAGTCGTTGCCGGTATCAGTGACATTCAGAGACCGGTTGAGAAAGTCTCTGGTACTCAGAATCTGTCCTTGATAGCCACCGGTATCATATGGACTAGATGGTCCTTTGTCATCAAACCAAAGAATTACTTATTGGCCTCTGTGAATTTCTTCCTTGCCTTGACGTCCGGTTATCAATTGGGTAGAATTATCAACTACAGAAAGAGCGAAGGAGACTCTGCTGGTCAGGTCGTGAGCTACCTCTTGAACGGTCCTCAAACTCCTGCCGTAGAAGCCCCTTCTGCTGTCCTTGCTGCTGTTGACGCTACTAAGAAATGATGGTGAAATGATGGTGCAATTGATATAAATATTCTAGACCCACACACATCTATAGATCTACAAGATAATGTCTACTTTAATGATTTTCATGTCAACTTATGAATAGTGTGCCTCGTCTCGTGTCAGTTTACTTTTTCTAAACCTTTTCCTTTTTCTTAATCGCTTGAACCTTTTTGTACATCTCTGTTATGTCTTTATTCAAGAACCTCTTCAACTCATCATCATAAGAAACCCATTTCTCAAATTCTCTCTTCAGTTTACTTATCTCTGGCTTGAACACAGCTTCATTCTTGTAACTTATTCTTGCCCTCTTTATCTTCTCCATTCTCAATAGCCTATGGATCTCTTCCTCTGTTAGATCATTGTAATCTTTACGGTTAAACAGTGTAATGTTGTGAGAGTCCTGTGCTTTGCGAGCAGCATCTTGTTGTCCCACGTTCACCATCTCCACATCTTCCGACGCCTTGATATCCTCCGTATTGACGTCTTCCTTTTTCTCCTCCTTATTATCGGTCTCCTTCTCTTTTGCGACATCCAAGCCTTTGGAAAAATCAACGTCTCCCTCAAGTTCCACTTTATCGTCAATCTTTATAGGTAATATCTTAGCTTTTGACTTTTCCAATTGTCTCAATTCGCTACTCTTGATGTCCTCTTCGTATAGTGCCTCAAAATTCTTACGATATGCTTCAAAACTATTGTGAGTGAGATTCTCCAGCTCGTTCAGCTGATCAACATATATCTCTTCGAAATCATTCTCAAGTTTACTAATCTTCAGAAGACTCAAACTAGCCTTCTTATGATCGGAAATCTCAGAGTATTCCTCTGCTGTTTCAACAAACTTTGCTTCCTCCTTTTCGAAATCAATAGACTCTAGCTCTATCAGTTTATCTATGGCTTCTAAAGTATGATGGAAGTTGGTTGAGAGTTCATCAAGCTCATCCTGTACAATACTGATAAACTCTGTGTCATTTGATTCCAGCGTCTGGGGCTCAACGAGTTGTGGAGATGCAGACATGGTGTTGTGAATGCCTCTCCTTCGCAAAAACTTGCAGCTTTAAAGTCAGTTTGATGCTATAGAAGTTGGTATTTTTCACATTTTGGTCCGGGCACATAACCACTGTGTGAATTGTAAACAAACCCACAAAGCTTGAGATTGATTCCATAACAGAACTCCAGATAATCCAGAAGCTCAATCGGTTAGACATGAAAGAAAGGGATATTCTCAATCTAAGGTTCCAGCTACGGGACTCTGTGAGGATTTTAACCGAGCTCAACCTATACAATGGTGCTAAATGGTCGGCTGAAGCTTTGAATGGGCTTGACACAGTTACAGCTTCAATAGGAAGTGATTTTGAAGAGAAGCACCATTTTGAACCGCTGTTCACTTTACACACGCCTACAGATGAACTAGATAAGGTGCTTTTGGCAAGAACTTATTTCAATGTCAAGGAGTTTGATAGATGTGCACATGTCCTAAAAAATTGCAAATCGAACACTGCAAAATTTATCAAATTGTATTCAATCTTTATCAATGGTGAGAAGAAATTCGAAGAAGATGCTGAAGGTGTTCTCAGTTCCAATGATAATCAACAGAACAAAAATCAGACATATGTTTCAGCTATCTCCAAAGAATTGGAACTGTTGTTGAATGGATATGAGGCACAACAGTATAGCAGTGACCCATTCTTGAATTACCTCTACGGTATGATTCTGCTGAAACAAAAATTAGTGGTACAATCTCAGGAGTATCTAATAAAATCAATCAAGTTGTATCCTTTGAATTGGAGCGCCTGGATAGAGCTTGCCTCTTCCATACAAACATTAGATTCTGCCTCGAAGATCGTTGACCATTTAAAGCATTGTTTTCAAAAGAATACAATTGGATCAACCATGGTAAACTTTTTTCAAGTTGTTATAAATCAAGAGTTTTTCCAGCAGAACTTGGAACTATATGATCTGATAAACGACCTCTTGAACCATTTTCCAAAATTTTCGTTCTTGAAATCTCAAAAGGCTTTGATCTCCTACCATGCATTAGACTATCAAGAATCTGA
Source organism: Komagataea norvegica (assembly GCA_030567455.1). Taxonomy (NCBI): domain Eukaryota; kingdom Fungi; phylum Ascomycota; class Saccharomycetes; order Phaffomycetales; family Wickerhamomycetaceae; genus Komagataea; species Komagataea norvegica. The sequence goes on from JAJLSD010000013.1 coordinate 165,787, forward strand.
GAAAATATTTGATGACGTCTTGATAAATGATCCGTTGCGACTTGACGATTTAGATACATACTCTAATATCCTATACGTCATGGAAAAAAAATCCAAACTTGCATACCTGGCCCAGCTCTCGAACTCCATTGATAAATTCAGACCAGAAACCTGTTGCATCATTGCGAATTATTATTCGCTGAAATTTGAGCATGAGAAGGCAATCATGTATTACAGAAGAGCATTGACTTTGAATAGAAATTGTTTGAGCGCATGGACTTTAATGGGTCATGAATTTGTTGAGTTGAAGAATTCACATGCGGCAATCGAGAGTTACCGAAGAGCTGTGGATACAAATAATAAAGATTTTAAGGCATGGTATGGTCTAGGTCAAGCATATGAAGTGTTAGATATGCACCTGTATTCATTATACTATTACCAAAAGGCAAGCTCATTAAAACCACTAGATAAGAGAATCTGGATAGCGTTAGGTAATTGCTATGAAAAGTTGGATAAGGTTGGGGATTCCATTAAATCTTATCAAAAGGCAATAGAACTTAACGTGTCTGATAATTTGTCAGACGATGCTGCTATCTATTATAAGATTGCTCTACTTTTCGAAAAAATTGATATGATTCCAAAAGTTTATGAGTTTATGAAGAATTGTTATTTATTAGAGTTGAATGAGAATATTAAAAACGATGAGACATGCAAGTCTAGGATATGGCTTGCTAGATACGAACAGGCAAACAAGAATTACCAGCTGGCTTATCAGTACGCAAGTGATTTGAACTATGGGTCAAGTCAAGAAATCGAGGAAGCTCGAAATATCGCAAGAGAAGCCAGGAATATGTTGAACCTGAAATAAAAACAATGCTAATGAATTGCTGCAGCAATAATATACGTCAATCTGAGCTATAGAGACTAAGCAAAGACGCGTATTGTCAGCTTCTTGAACTGTAGTTAGATAGCGTGGTGTTCGGATGTTTTCTTAAATTTTTCATAATAAACTTTTACAACATAAACGAAGAACACTTATAGTGGCGCCTATATCTATTATTCCGATCAGGTTTTGACTCAGAGCCGACGAATCACAGACCATTTTCCTGATAAACAGTTCTAGGGCTTTTGTTGTTTGTTTTATTTGAAGCTTCTGAGATTATTTGGTCGATCATCAACAACTTAGACTGTTCTGATATTAGTATTAGACAAGAAGGGAGATGAGTAAATTGCCTCCTCCGCCAGGGATGGGATCAATACCTCCGCCACCTGGACTCAATCGCAATGGTAATGGACTTCCCCCTCCTCCACCGCCACCTCCTCCATCCTCATCATCAACTTCTTTAGAATTGAAACCAGAATCTCGATTCAGTAAGAATGAATTGGATATCAAAAGAAGAAAATGGCTACAGCTACAGAAGACCAGATACCCAGCAACAAGATCAAAAATCGGAGGTTATGTGAACTCACATAAGTCGGAGATGCCACCTGAACATTTGAGAAAGATCATAAATGACCATGGTGACATGTCTTCACGTAAATTCAACCAAGATAAAAGATCATACCTTGGTTCATTGAAATATATGCCACATGCTGTCCTTAAACTACTTGAAAACATGCCTCAACCATGGGAAGAAACTAAAGACGTCAAGGTGCTTTATCATATCACGGGCTCCATTACATTTGTCAATGAAATCCCAAGAGTCATTGAACCTGTCTATAGGGCACAATGGAGCGCCATGTGGATTGCAATGAGAAGAGAGAAGAGAGATCGTAGACACTTCAAAAGAATGAGATTTCCTCCTTTTGATGATGAAGAGCCTCCTTTAAACTGGCTGGAGAACCTACAGGATGTTGAACCTCTAGATGGTGTTCAGTTGGAACTGGATGAGGTTGATGATGAATCTGTTATTGAATGGTTCTATGATCCAAAGCCATTAGTTGACCAAGCTGAGTTCGTCAATGGTGAGTCATATAGAAAGTGGATTTTGTCCTTGGATATCATGTCTAATCTTTACAGACTATCAACACCATTGTTGAGCGAGATCACTGACCAGAATTATTTCCATCTCTTTGATAAAAAATCTTTCTTCACAGCAAAGGCATTGAACAATGCTATTCCAGGAGGTCCAAAATTTGAACCCCTATCTAAAGATTTGGAAGATGAGGACTTTAACGAGTTCAACTCAATTGATAGAATCATCTTCAGAATCCCGATAAGGACAGAATACAAGGTTGCATTTCCACAGCTATACAACTCGCTACCAAAATCTGTTCAGATATCGTGGTATGCAGATCCAATCAATTGTTACATCAAACAGGAGGATATCGAACTGGATGTGTTCACGTTTGATGAGACTTTCAATCCAATCACCCCTAGAACTGTCCAGAACACCAAAACCGCTGCAGAAGTGTCAATGTTTGATTCTAAAACTGGTGAAGATTTGGAAAAGTTCCAATTGCCAACCAGAATAAAATCTTTTCTACAAGATGAAGAAATTGAACCAGAAAACACAGTGAATGCAATGGAGCTATTGTGGGCTCCATTCCCATTCAATCAACGTTCTGGAAAGATGGTCAGATCACAGGATGTTGCATTAGTTAAAGACTGGTATTTGCAAAGACCATCAAGAGATTATCCAACGAAAACGAGGATTTCTTACCAGAAGTTATTGAAATCATATGTCTTGAATGAACTACATAAGACACCTGCAACAAATCAAAAGAAGATAAAACTACTGAAGTCTTTGAAACAGACGAAGTTTTTCCAAACTACTACCATTGATTGGGTTGAAGCAGGTTTACAGGTTTGTCGTCAAGGTTTCAATATGTTAAATCTTTTGATTCATAGAAAGGGGTTGACTTACCTGCATCTTGACTATAATTTTAACTTGAAGCCTACAAAGACGTTAACTACAAAGGAACGTAAGAAGTCAAGATTTGGTAATGCTTTCCATCTAATGAGAGAAATATTGAAAGTCGTTAAGTTGCTAGTTGATGCACAAGTTCAGTTTAGACTAGGAAACGTCGATTCATTCCAATTGGCTGATGGTATCTACTATATTTTGAATCATCTTGGTCAATTGACTGGTATTTATAGATATAAGTATAAGGTCATGCATCAAATCAGAGCATGCAAAGACTTGAAGCATATTGTCTACTACAAATTTAATAATGTCATTGGCAAAGGTCCAGGTTGTGGTTTTTGGCAGCCTGCTTGGAGAGTCTGGTTATTTTTCCTAAGAGGTATCATTCCACTGCTGGAAAGATGGTTAGGTAATTTGCTATCCAGACAGTTTGAAGGTCGTTCGAATGAAGTTGCAAAGACTGTTACCAAACAAAGAACTGATGCCTATTATGACCTGGAATTAAGGGCTTCTGTTATGAATGATATCTTGGATATGATTCCAGAGGGTATCAAGCAGAACAAGGCTAAGACCATCTTGCAACACCTAACTGAAGCCTGGAGATGTTGGAAGGCTAATATTCCTTGGAAAGTCCCTGGGTTACCTGAACCAATCGTCAAGATCATTGAGCGTTATATCAAGGCTAAAGCTGACGGATGGGTGTCTTCTGCTCATTATAATAGGGAAAGAATTAAACGTGGTGCGACGGTTGAAAAGACAGTTGCTAGAAAAAATTTGGGTAGATTGACTAGACTATGGTTTAAGAACGAACAAGAACGTCAGAAAAACATTGAAAAGGATGGTCCAGAAATCTCTCCTCGTGAAGCAACTACAATGTTCAAGACTATGGTGAATTGGTTTGAAAGAAGAAGTTTCGCACCTATTCCTTTCCCGCCTTTAAGTTACAAACATGACACAAAATTGCTGATATTGGCTTTAGAGAATCTGAAAGACTCGTATAGTGCAAAAGGGCGTCTAAACTCTTCACAACGTGAGGAGCTTGCATTGATTGAACAGGCCTACGATAATCCTCATGAGTGTCTCAGCAGAATAAAGAAATTCTTATTGACACAAAGAGTGTTCAAAGAAGTCAGTGTCGAGATGTTGGACCAATACCACCAACTCACCCCAGTTTATGAAGTTGATCCATTAGAAAAGATCACAGACGCTTATCTTGATCAATATCTATGGTATGAAGGTGATAAGAGAGGTTTGTTCCCAAATTGGGTCAAGCCAAGTGACGCTGAAATTCCGCCATTACTCGTCTACAAATGGTGCCAAGGTGTCAATAACTTGCACGAAGTTTGGGATACATCAAAGGGACAATGTAATGTAATGTTGCAAACTACCCTAGGTAAGGTTGCTGAAAAGGTCGATTTCACTTTATTAAATCGTCTATTAAGACTTATCATGGATTCCAATATGGCTGATTATATCACTGCTAAAAACAACGTGAGTTTGACCTACAAAGATATGAGTCATATCAATAAACACGGTTTGATTAGAGGGTTGCAATTCTCATCATTTGTGTTTCAATATTATGGTTTAGTTCTTGATTTGTTGATTCTTGGTCTGGATAGAGCAGATGAGTTGGCTGGTCCTTCGAACTCACCTAATGAGTTCTTACAATTCAAATCTCAAGAACACGAATTGTCGAGTCCAATTAGGTTATACTCGCGTTACATAGACAAAATTCATATCTTCTTCCGGTTTGATGAGGAGGATTCTCAGGAACTGATTCAAGCATTTTTATCAGAAAATCCCGATCCAAATTTCGAAAATATAATTGGCTACAATAATCGTCGCTGCTGGCCAAAAGACAGCCGTATGAGATTGATGAGACATGATGTCAACTTAGGTAGAGCTGCGTTTTGGGAGATTCAAAGTCGTGTTCCAAGAGCGCTAGCATCAATCCAATGGGAAGATACATTGGCCTCAGTTTATTCCAAAGACAACCCAAATTTACTGTTTTCAATGTGTGGTTTCGAGATCAGAATTCTACCAAAGACAAGAATGGATGAGGTTACTTCCTCAACTGATGGTGTTTGGGATCTTGTTGATGTTAATACGAAACAACGTACGGCAAAAGCTTTCTTGCAAGTCACTGAGGAAGAAGTTGAGAAATTTCATAACAGAATCCGCCAAATTCTGATGTCTTCAGGTTCAACAACGTTCACTAAGATTGCAAGTAAATGGAATTCTGCGTTATTGTCGTTATTTTCTTACTTCAGAGAAGCTGCGGTTTCTACTGAATCATTATTAGATATATTGGTCAAATGTGAAACTAAGATTCAGAATCGTGTTAAATCTGGTTTGAACTCGAAGATGCCTACCCGTTTTCCCCCTGCAGTCTTTTATACTCCAAAGGAATTAGGTGGTTTGGGTATGCTAAGTGCCTCTCACATTTTGATTCCTGCCTCTGATTTAAGTTGGTCAAAGCAAACAGACACTGGTATAACCCACTTCCGTTCTGGTATGACATTGGCTGAAGAAAAAATGATACCGACGATTTTCAGATATATTACATCGTGGGAGAACGAGTTCCTAGATTCTCAAAGAGTTTGGGCAGACTATGCTATCAAAAGACAAGAAGCTTTGCAACAGAATCGTCGTTTAGCTTTTGAGGAATTGGAAGGTTCATGGGATAGAGGTATTCCTAGAATCAGTACATTGTTCCAAAAGGATCGTCATACTTTAGCTTATGATAAAGGACATCGGTTGAGAAGAGAGTACAAGCAGTTCTCCTTAATCCGTTATAATCCTTTCTGGTGGACATCAAATCATCATGATGGTAAACTATGGAATTTGAATGCTTATCGTACTGATGTCATTCAGGCACTTGGTGGTATCGAAACTATCTTGGAGCATACGTTGTTCAAAGCTACTGGCTTTGATTCTTGGGAAGGATTATTCTGGGAAAAAGGTTCAGGTTTTGAAGACTCACTGAAATTTAAAAAATTGACAAACGCCCAAAGATCTGGTTTGAGCCAAATACCAAATCGACGTTTCACCCTATGGTGGTCACCAACAATTAATCGTGCCAACGTTTATGTTGGTTTCTTGGTTCAACTAGATTTGACTGGTATTTTCCTGCATGGTAAGATTCCAACCCTAAAGATCTCATTGATTCAAATTTTTAGAGCACATTTGTGGCAAAAGATTCATGAAAGTGTGGTCTTCGATTTGTGTCAAGTATTGGATGGTGAAATGGATGTTTTACAGATTGAATCAGTTCAGAAGGAATCTATTCATCCACGTAAATCATATAAGATGAACTCTTCAGCTGCTGATGTTACGTTGAATGGTACTTACAGGTGGGGCTCAAGTGCGCCTTCTTTATTGCATGATACAAACGATGATATGACAATCACGTCAAGTGATAAATACTGGATTGATGTTCAGTTAAGATATGGTGATTATGACTCGCATGATATTTCACGTTATGTTCGTGCTAAATTTTTGGATTATACAAGTGACGATTTATATCCTTCTCCTACAGGTATTGTTATCGGTATTGATTTAGCATACAATATGTATGATTCTTATGGTACATGGTTCCCTGGGTTCAAACCGTTGGTCCAAAGTGCAATGAAAACTATCATGAAAGCAAATCCATCGTTATATGTTTTACGTGAACGTATCAGAAAAGGTCTACAGTTATATCAATCACAGCCTCAGCAAGCGTTTTTGAACTCAAATAATTATGCTGATTTGTTCAGCAACGATACTCAGCTGTTCATAGATGATACGAATGTTTATCGTGTTACTGTTCATAGAACAGTCGAAGGTAATCTGACTACAAAACCAATTAACGGTGCTATTTTCATCTTGAATCCAAAGACTGGTCAATTATTTTTGAAGGTTATTCATACTTCTGTGTGGTCAGGACAAAAACGACTAGGTCAGTTAGCGAAGTGGAAAACAGCCGAGGAAGTTGCTGCGTTGATTCGTTCTCTTCCTCGTGAAGAACAACCAAAACAACTATTGATTACTAGAAGAGCAATGTTGGATCCTTTAGAAGTTCACATGTTAGATTTCCCAAATATTTCTATCCGTCCTTCTGAACTACGTCTACCTTTCCATGCGTCTATGAAAATTGACAAGTTGCAAGAGTTAGTCTTAAAGTCAACAGAACCTCAGATGGTGTTGTTCAATCTGTTTGATGATTGGTTAAAAACAATTTCTTCATACACTGCATTTTCACGTTTGATTTTATTGCTTCGTGCACTGGATGTCAACCAAGAGCGTACCAAATTGATTCTGCGGCCTGATAACTCAGTTGTTACTCAAGATCATCATATTTGGCCATCGTTTACAGATGAGCAATGGGTTGAAGTTGAAACACAATTGCGTGATATGATTTTACACGATTATGGAAAGAAACACAACATCAACGTTGCATCTTTAACTCAATCTGAAATTAGGGATTTGATCTTAGGGCAGGACATCAAAGAACCTTCTGCTCAAAGACAAGAGATTGCTAAGATTGAAGGAGAAGAGAATAAAGATGATAGTGCTAATGGCACCTTGACTGGTATGAAAGTTAAAATGAGAAACGCTCAAGGTGAAGAAATTGTGACACATGTGTCAAGTAACTATGAGTCTCAATCGTTTACATCGAAGACAGAATGGCGTAAACTGGCAATTTCAGCAGCTTTATTACACATGAGAACTAAGAACATATATGTCGCTTCAGATGACTTCATTGAAGAAAAAAACACCTACATCATGCCAAATAACATTCTGAAAAAGTTCATTCAAATTTCAGACACCCGTACTCAAATTGGTGGATTTGTCTTTGGTTCATCGCCTCCAGATAATGACAAGGTCAAAGAGATCAAAGCTATTGCTATTCCACCTCAAACTGGAACACTAAACACAGTCAGCTTGAGTAAACTTGTTGAATCTGAATGGACTGAAGATCTGGAATTGTTAGGTTGGATCCATACTCAGTCACAAGAGACCAACTACATGTCAGCTATGGATGTTTCTACTCAGGCTAAACTTTTTAAGGGAGCTGATGAAGATTTGGTAGATTTTGCTGTTACATTAGCCACTGGATCTGTCTCGTTGAGTGCCTTCACATTAAACAAAGAAGGTTACAAATGGGGTCGCGAAAACAAAACCATTGATAATGCACCTGAGGGCTTTAGAGCGGACTTCAGTGAAACTGGGCAGTTGATACTATCAAATAATATTATAGGAAACTTCTTGACGCCAACAACGGATATTTGGAATTATACATTTATGGGTACTAGATTCAATCAAAATATGGAGTATGATTTCAAGATTGATATTCCAATTGAGTTTTACCATGAGCTTCATCGTCCAAATCATTTCATTTCATTCAACGAGTTGGAGTTCGATGGGAAGTCGTTAGAAGCTGAGCAAGAGGATGTTTTTGCTTAGGTTCCTCCACTTTTGAAACTTCTGGCTATCTTTCATAAATTTACTGTTACATTACTAATAATACTATAACGTAGATCGCAGATTCTTTTGTCTATTTCCTTATTTTCCTGTTTTCCTATTTTGTCTATCTTCCCTATTTTAACCATTTTTCTAGTATTTACGATTCTAGTATTTATTCTGGAAGTTTCTACTTCTTTCTAATCATTTTCAGAAAGTTCTGTTCTACTACTGTTACAATTATGTTGTTACTATTTGTAACAGCCTTTTTACCACAGAAGAAGTCCCGACTACTATCAGAACTATTTCTTTTATTTTACTTTTGTACAAACGACACTTTATGAATACAAGATTTCAGGCGATTAGCTTGGGTTATTTATTCAAAGCGAAACAAACTATAACAGACTGTAACAATTACACCTTTTAGTACTATAGTTAAATCATTGAAAATTGACGTAGTTTCTGGGAAAAACTCCAATTCTTTTATTAATCTCTCCTTTCCACCATTCACCACTAGCCTTACTATCCAAGATTTTGATTTTATCCCCTTTCTTGAATGATAGGTCACCGACTTCTTGAGCAGTGAAGTCATATAAGGCCGTACAGAATTGATATTCCCTTTCGATTGAACTGGGTTCTTCAAATTCCAAACCTGCAGATTGGTCAACGCTTGAATGGGTGAGATTAAGCAAGCTTAATTCTTCTCTAGACTTGATAATTGCTAATTGGTTCAAAGCTTCTTTCGTATTCTTGTGGTTCTTGTGGTATCTATTTATAACTGAACCAAAAAAAACCTTACTCTCTTGTTCAATCTCTCTAGTTCTCAACTTGAACAAAGGATCTGGTATCTCGTTCATAGCTAAGAAATGATAGTGATTTGTTAACTGTAACAAGTACGTCGTGACCATTATTGGTCTCATTATCTCACTAATCAAATGGAAAAATTTTGGCAACTCTTCTTTCAAGCTGTCATTCAATTTGTCGTACTTGAATTTTGCAAGTTCCAAATTCTTCCCGTATTTAACCAGGTTCTGTTCCTGCTTTAAACTCAAGTTGCCTTCCCTTTGGATCTTCTCCGTCAAAATACTGACATTATTAGAGTATTTATTCATATCTAGAGTTGTGAATTCTCTCTCTTTAATAGAAAGTTTGATACTCTTTCCAAAATCTAGAATCTTCAACAACGGATCTTTCACTAAATGAGTGATCAGATTAGAGTTGGCGTTGACCTTCTCCCCAATTCGTTCCCATTTGTTCTTTAGCTGAACACCCAAATCACTATATCCTCTAGCAACATTCTCATATTCACTATCATGATTGGAGAAGACCATACTGAATGCCTCCCCAAGCCCGACAGCATGTTTAACAGTCCCATTAACCATATCACAATATCTCGTTATCTCAAGTTGGAAAGTCAGCATTTCCTCATTAATTCTTTCAAATCTATCATACAAAGAGTCAAATTCTTCATCTTCTTGTATTTGGTTACCTAACTTCAACCTTTGTTTGAATATTTGAGGCGCTCTGATGAACGATCTTTTGATGTTGATCCATTCTTTGTTCCTAGACATTTCATGGATCTTGCACTGGAAGTCCTCAACGGCCCTATGTTGTTTCAATTTATCCATATTTTTATAATTTTGTAGCTTGTAGTGAATTTACATAGTTCTACGTTATATTTGGTTCATGGTGATCTTTAGACTATTTTTTTTTGACACAAAAACCATTCTGGCCAGATAAATAATATTGTGTTAGCTAACTTGGAAATAGCTTATACATGGTCTCTAGCTGACGCATGTTTCTGTCAACAAACCCTTTACATAATCATGTGAGAGATTTACCCGCTAGCATCTGGAGGTCAATTTTGATGGGATCTAAAGTTTAGCGCCAGTTTAATATGCTGTCATAAATGGTCCAAAGGGGAATCTTTCCTAAAATGGTAACCCCGTCGGTTTGATGCGTCGGTAAGGAACACCAGCTGAGTTTGTCATTCAAAACCTTAACACGTAAACGTAAATTGTGTGTGTCAACCAAATTATACAAAGGAACTAATTACATAGAGCAACCTCACTAAATTGCTATAAAGGAGAAGTATTGATGACTTGTCTTTCATACGGCATATCATTTATAGGTGATCGATGGATCTAATGGTTTTGTTTAGCACAGTTAGCTGATTCAATCTATACAAACAATTCTATCTCAATAGTTAAGTACTGCTTACCAAAGGTCCAAGACTAGGTAAACATTCAGTGCTCGCCATTCTAAAACTACTTCTTTCTCTAAATATACCCAAAATTCACTAACTGAGTTAGACATCAGTTTAAAAGAATTCTAGAAAGCTCAATTATTCATAGAATTAGTCGTTTCTATTTTTATTAGCTGTTTTTTATATCGGAAACCCTGACCTATCCTCAAAACTGGCGAATTCATAAAGTGTGGTATGGGGTCATACTTAAGAATAAAGAGTTTAGGCAATTAGTTTGGGTTATTCGTTCAAAGCCAAACAAACTATAAAGAAAGAGCCAGAAATATTAAGTAGCTCCTTGCCATAAGTTCATCTCACTCTTAAAATGCAAGGAATGGTCTGTCATCGATAGTTGTAGCACTTAGGGTCATGCGTCATCATTTCTTCGTAGTTCGTACCTACAACTTCTGACAGTTTCTAGAACACCAGCCAAACATATTATTCCTCGCCCCTGGCCCAAGGACTAAAATATGTTACACATTTTGCCCCGTCGTTCTTTATTAGTTATTCTTTGGTACCGTACAGCTAATAAGCTTTTAGATTTTCCAGTTTACGCCTTCTTGAATATTCTTTGGTACCACCAAATGAATAAGCTTTTGGATTCTGAAAGTTTTGCGCAGCTTTTAGCGGAGTCAGATCTTAGGAGGATAACATGAATATTATAGATGACGTTTGTGACCTTCAAAGCAAGCTTTATTCATGGTGGCGTAGGTGATAGGTGACTCCATTTTCTATTGGGGAACTGCTATCAGTGGTAATACGGAGACTACTTGCAAAACCAAAAAGCAATTATCAATGGTTTTTCTGAGGTCAACAATTTGTTTGCGAGAGTTCCTTACGATAGGCTACAACCAATGCAGATAAAGATTGTATATATGAATAGTAAAGGTAAATCGAAACTTTTTTGGAGACACTATAGAACATCTTTAGGACAAAGAAAGAAGGTAAAAATACCCTCGGCAAAATGTATGAATTGAAAATAAAATTGTGATGAGACTATGCGAAATGAATTTTCATGAATAAAGGGTATCGTTAAAGAGGAAATGCTGGTTGAAATGGGAATGCGGGAATGGAGGGAAAGAGTGATCAATAAAACTGTCTAATCTGAACCATTTCAGCAAAGCTCACAGTTTTATTCAAATGTGCTGAGAGTTCTGACTTGTTGGTCTTCTCAAGACCCAAATTCCTGAACTCTTCTAACTGCAAGGGACTGGAACCCGTGCGTTTCAAGATGCTCTTGACAGAAAACAATTCATATTCGTCATCGCTGAGGACAGCGGTATCTTGTATACTGTCATTATCAGAGCCCTGGTCAAAACCCAAGGAATCAATAGTGGATACTGAAGATAGGCTTGAAAAACTGTCATTTCTTTTGTCGCTTGAAGATAGTGAGACATTTTCACAAGAGTTGGCCGTTAACCCAAGGATTGATTCACTTCTTTTAGAGTCAGCTAATGGGCCATATAACCATGTTATGTCACAGTCTTTGTACCAGTTGACTTCTTCCGGCTTGCACTCTTGAAGCTTAGCTTTCGCTTTGGCCCATTTTCTCCATATTATGTTTTCGAGTCTTGCAATATTTGTTGATTGTGGTATGAGTGGGGATGAGGAGTGTGAGTGTTGGATCAGTTTCCAGCAGTTATGGTACTGAACTTCGTTGAAGTCAAACTGGAAGTAATCGACCGCAGAAACATCTGTCAGTTTATGGATACTTTCACCAGAGCACTTTTTAGTCATGAAGTTGTGCTGGTCATCATAAGAGTATCGCATGGCAGGTGTAGTGTTTGTGGGCTGCGAGAGGTCAGTTGTAAACATAGATAACTCGGTACTGGACAGAATCTTGACATCGGATTCTTTTGGCATTTGCCTTTGTTTTATAGTTTTCAGGTTCCCCCCATCTATGTTAAGACTTGACTCAGTGTCACCGGACATCTAAATTTCCATGCAGTGACGCATTTCGTATGGGGAACATAAAGTTTTACAGTTATGCTTTTAAACGCGCAATTGATCATCCGGGATTCTCTTGATTTTAAGCTCAACCTAAGTCCTAAATTCCAACTTCTCTGTTGCTGGAACGAAGGAATCTTCGTAACTCCGCCAGTGTGCTTACGCTGCTACTGGCTTACGAGGACTCACTACATAAATAGTTTGGCTCATATACGATGTGAGGTTTGCCCTAGCAGTTTTGGAGGTCACTGCTGAACCTTCAGTTTAAAATCCGGACTCTTGGGACACGTTTAACTCACCGGGATTTTACGTAGGAGGGTGAGTATTCAACTAATTAGTTTACGATCTGTGAGACTGCGGAACACTGGAATGATAGCATCGACGGATTTCAGGCGTTTGGTTTCCCAAGGAATAAAGTTCACCTTTGCGCTTTCAAACAGGTGATAGACTGATGTCACGACTATTGAAGTTGTGACTTGTGAGGTGAACTTGCCAGTCGCACGTTACTTGATTAGTGAATCGGTTCGTGGGCTTTGCGTCGCGAGTCATGACCTGACTATTTAAGCTAGTTTACAGTTACTGACCGTCACTTACTTTTCGGAAAAACTTTTTCCAGTTAGAACCTTCTTTTGTCAGAAGTCCGCTGAATTTCCCCGAGCTGTCTGAATATGCCCGGACTAGGACCTAATTTTCGCGGACACTTAAGTCCTTGGATCCGTCACATAGGAGTGAAGCAAGGGATCAGTTCGAGCAGTAGTCGGAACAAAGAGCTCGGAGGACTGCTGTAGACACTAGTACTCTGGATAGAAGGATATTCTTTCAGAAAGTGTTCAGATGCACCGCAGCATGTCTCGCTTATGTTTTACAGAAAATCTTATCTCCTGCTGCGGTGTATCTAGTTACTGTTATTTGACTTTATTCAAGACCTCACGGATATTTCTTCTTTCTCTAATATTGTTTGACAAGAGGGGTTTTTTGGCAAAACCAGAGGTCTGGAATTCTCCTGTCATATGCGCCACGGTACAAATGATCAGATAGGTATAATTATCTGAAAGGCGATGTCTCAGGCTGGACTCCACTACTGTTATACAAAGTCTATGAGACTGAAGAGTCAAGACCCATGCAATATCCAACAAAACTACGGGTAAACGCAGAATCTTAACAAGGGTACAACCCCAGTTTGGATTTTAGTAAATTAGAAGCTGGCACTCATAGGGAGGTCGACCCCATAAATGCGGCTCGGACTTTACCATCCATCATATATTCTAAAATCCGGGTTGCAGAAACTAAGTTCTGGCGTGCATACATATCTTCGACCGGAAAAATTCGAATATCCACTGGTCCACTAATGTCTTTCTAATCCTGAAGTCCCCGACAGTAAAATGGGATGAATGCCAGCGGGCTAACTGGACTCTACAGTTAGTAAGTATCCTTGGTTCCAGAATCCACTCCCTCTGACCGGTATTGTTGGCTATCTTTCTGTCTCCAAAGCCCGGGATGACACAACTGGCGTAGTGAGCTTTGTCAGATATTTCACCGAGATAGCACACAGTGTAGGTCACTATAGTTATGAAGTGGAAGATGACACTTGCAAACCACTTATGTCATACGGAGACTGCTTGCAGTTGGATACTGTCAAGGTATACTATTTCGTCCGAAAGCTGAGACTGGTAGATGAGCATCAAGTATATTTCGCCTTAAATTCTGCAAGTGAACAAAATAGCTTGCTGCATACTTTTGAGTTTCGTCTATCCGATTTCCTGTCAAAGAAGATTAGACTTTAAGCTAGCCTACACCGCCCGGACGTTAAAGTCTATGAGATCAACCACACTTCCATATTATTTTTAGATCACAGGCATAGACTAAAGGCGGGAGAGTCGAGGATCAAGAATGAAGTTTTTCTTCAATTCGCCGTGGGTAATCTTTGTCTTACCCCATTCATCAAGTGAGTTGAGTTGTCCCCCACCTATTGTATCTTTGTACATTTCTTAATTGCCCGCGGTATGAAAGCAACTAGAGGAATTGCATTCCTAAACCCGTGAAACTCTTGGGTATCGTCGTATAGTTCTTTCAAAAAGCAAGATGGGCCGAGCGGCGAGCTAGTTCCAAGGCTCAATCAATAGCTGGACTCAGAAGTGGCAAGACAAGAATAGCGCGGGAGACGTCCAAACAGGGCCCAGGCGTAGCAATTACTTGCCAATAACTTACTCGATTTGGACAATTTAGTTACCCTACCGTACAAGGGCATGCTGAAATATACGCGTACGGTTGTTCCCAAACTTCCACCTTTTTTTTTCCAACGACTCTTGAAAAAAAAATTTTTCACCTTCTTTCTTTCCTATTAACATTTAAAACTTCAACTAAAATACTAACACAGCAATGTCTCACAGAAAGTACGAAGCACCACGTCACGGTCATTTAGGTTTCTTACCAAGAAAGAGATCAGCCACCATCAGAGGTAAAGTTAGATCTTTCCCAAAAGATGACAAATCTAAGCCAGTTCATTTAACTGCTTTCTTAGGTTACAAAGCTGGTATGTCCACCATCGTTCGTGACTTGGATCGTCCAGGTTCCAAAATGCACAAACGTGAAGTTGTCGAAGCTGTCACTGTTGTCGACACTCCACCAGTCGTTATCGTCGGTGTTGTCGGTTACGTTGAAACCCCAAGAGGTCTAAGATCATTGACCACTGTCTGGGCTGAACATTTATCTGATGAAGTTAAACGTCGTTTCTACAAAAACTGGTACAAATCCAAAAAGAAGGCTTTCACCAAATACGCTGCTAAATACGCCAGCCAAAACGGTGAAGAAATCGACCGTGAATTAGCTAGAATCACTAAATACGCTTCAGTTGTTAGAGTTTTAGTTCACACTCAAATCAAAAAAACCCCATTAGCTCAAAAGAAAGCTCACTTAGCTGAAATTCAAATTAACGGTGGTTCTACCTCAGACAAAGTTAACTGGGCTAAGGAACATTTCGAAAAGACTGTTTCAGTTGACTCTGTCGTTGAACAAAACGAACAAGTTGATGTTATCGCTGTCACTAAAGGTCACGGTTTCGAAGGTGTTACCCACAGATGGGGTACCAAGAAATTACCACGTAAAACCCATAGAGGTTTACGTAAAGTTGCCTGTATTGGTGCTTGGCATCCAGCCCACGTTATGTGGACTGTTGCTCGTGCTGGTCAAAACGGTTACCACAAACGTACTTCTATCAACCACAAAGTTTACAGAGTTGGTAAAGGTGGCGATGAAGCTAACGCTGCTACTGAATTTGACAGAACCAAAAAGACTATTACTCCATTAGGTGGTTTCGTTAGATACGGTTCCGTTAACAACGATTTCTTGATCTTAAAGGGTTCTATTCCAGGTACCAGAAAGAGAATTGTTACCGTTAGAAAATCATTATACACTCAAACTTCAAGAAGAGCTTTGGAACAAGTTAACTTGAAATGGATTGACACTGCTTCTAAATTCGGTAAGGGTAGATTCCAAACCCCAGCTGAAAAAGCTGCTTTCTTAGGTACTTTGAAAAAAGACTTAAAATAGATTAACTGATCATACATTATATTATTTGACTGTTAGTTTATTCAAAATTTGAGGGATGTACCTTTATCTAAGTACGAATCATTTAATAGATACTGTATTTCTTATTAATTTCTGTAGCTCTTTCCATTTGTTAGACATAACAAATTTCTAATCTAGTTAGTCCAGAAAAGTACAGAGGAATGAATACAAAAATAATAATATCTGTTAATACTTAACAATATAATGATAATGATGAGTTAAAAGTCCAGCTAAAATAGCACATCAATGACTTCATTGAATCGAAGCAAACTATAGTTTTGACAAACTAAGAACGAGAAAAAACAAACAAATAAAACCAACAGAATTAAAGAGCCAAACAAAAAAAAAGAGTAGAAACCAATAACTGAAAAGGGACCAAAAGAATCAAAAGAATCAAAAAAAAATATACCGTAAAGTAACGACATCTTTACTCAAACACTATGACGAATCATTCTAAGTAATGCCTTTCTTGCATCGAAATTCATATCTTCATCTCTCAATTCATCAATATTCTCGTCACTAGTGAAAACTAAATTTTCCTCATTAAATACATCAAAATTTGTGCTCTCAAAAGAGTGAACGTTTTCCCCGATGGCACTAACCTCATTGAAAAATGGATCATTTGACATCTTCAATGGTTCAAAGAACATTTCATAGTTGTCTGAAGATGGGACTTTCGTAGTCGATTGAGATCTTTGGAGAGTAGGTTGTGTATGAACTGCGTGGGATGAATGATGCATATCCATCAGAGATCTATGTCTAGTGAATGCAGGTTTCTTAGAAGGCACTTCAATCATTGTTGCTGCCTTTGGAGTTGCCGATGGAATTGTCTTCGTGATTTTGGCCTGGCCTGTTTCATCTATGCTCAAAGTAATCTTATAATTCTGTTCATCTCTTATTGGTGATGGCAATTTCATGGAATGCTGAGATGATTGGGGTTTTTGGATCTTTGAATTGAATTTTTTTGAAGTTGGACTTGGAGTGGTTGCTCGGCTATGAGATGGGGAGTTATCAGGATTTTTTGGTAATTCTGCAAAACTCCTTTTGAAATCTTCAATAGGTTTCATCTGATACTTCACTGGAGATGAATGGTAAATAGTGGTGTTTGGAGAAGACTGATTCACATAGTAACCGTGGTATAAAGGTGAAGATTGGATCACCGAAGAGAAATGGGATGATGTGATTGAGTTTGGAGTCAAAGGAGATGATGAAAGATCGATACTAGCAGATGCGAATTGATGGGAATTTCTGTTAGATCTCTTACTCTCTGCGATTTTGAGCTGTCCAAGTTTGACCTTGTTGCTGGATAGAATTGGAGAGGACAATAAAAGACTTGGGTTGACGGAAACATCATCGTATGGATTCGAACCTAAAGATTCTTTCACAATCGATTGAAGCTTTTGTTGGGAACTTAGCGAAATTCCTCTAGTTTTTGAAATGAGACCATCTTCTTTAACATTTTTCCTCTTGACCTTTGGTTTTTTCTTTTGTTTCGTAGAAGATGAGTCCATTGCCTCTTCTGACAAGTTCATCAACATACCCCCTTTTGGAGAAGGATTAATCTTCATAGTCTGGAAAGGAGAAGATGAGATTGAAGATTTTGATGGTCTTCTATTTGCAGTAGGAGAGATTCTCATCAATGGAGCGCTGAATTTCGGAGTACCTTGCTTCAAGACAGCAGCAGACAAATTAGCAGCAGGACTTGGTTGGCCATCCACTTCTTCTATGATTTTTGGAGGTCTGCCGCGGCGACGCTTTGGCGGTGGAGTTGATAGAACTGGAGCAGCAGCAGCAGCAGGCGCAACAGCAGTTTGCGGAGGACCAATGTACCAGCTGGAGTCATTATCACTCTGGGAATTTGAGCAGAGCTCAGAGCTGTTTTTATTGAGTTAGTTTCAGGGACTGTATGTAATGTGACAGCATAAAATTGACTTACTTCATGGTAGTGTTGTATCCTTGGTTTTCAGTGAACAGAATAGACATGATATCCTGCAGAGTGGCGTTGGTGTTCGCTTAAAGGACGCAGATACAGGAGAACAAGCTGATAGTGGAGCCAAAGTGGTTAAGTCTTAGCTGGATTGGGGACAAGATTAATCCAAAAAAAAAAGAGGAGCTGGACAGGTGGCAGGACTGTGGATCTGTAGATGCAGTAAAGGGGAGTGAAGACAAAGTGATCTTGTGGATGAATATGAAGGGAGAAGGAATAGTGGGAGCGACGTAGGGAGTGGCTCACTGTGGACCTGAGCTTTTGAGTGCGTATCAGAAGTTGAGGTTCTTCTTTCTGGGTAAATTATGTGCATATGAAAAAAACCCGTTCAATTTCCCAATTCGGCAGAAAAACTTTTCGAAAAAAACACGCGTCTTTTTACGCGTCAGTCGACAGAGCACAATTTCTTGATAAGGCTTCTGGCAGACTGATAGATACACCGGGCAGCACAACAAGCAAGCGGACACACTTACCCTGCGACCTTATTTGTACTATCCACGCATGAATCTTGAATGTTTGAAGGCTAATCATGGCTGCGATCGGGTCAACCCCCAGCCAAATAACCAACTCTGGACTCTTCATGTGTTAGATCAACTACTGCTTTTGGAACATTCTACTTCATGAGGGGTCAAGACTGAGGGATATACATGGGGGAGGGACGGAAGGACCTAGATCAACCGAAGTGGTCTCTTAGCTGTCGTTCTTGTTTCACATGTCTGCTCTGCATATTATCTGTGTCTACCAATCGGAAAGGCACGTGACCATATGTCTAGTGGTACAGTGTACAAATACAACCTACTTAAGGTGCGGTATAGGACTGTATGTAATTCTACGCACCGTTAGATCGTAGAACTAACGTGTAGAGGACATTGCCCTTTGACGCGTGTATAGTTGTGTATGGAGGTAACAGATTAAGAAACACTTCCAGACTAAACTTCCTCATCTGGGTTCCTTAACTGGAATCCAGCTACACATATCAAAAAAAAAAAATATTCGCTTCAATGCCAACACCTTTGGATAGCAGATGTGTATTGAATATATCGAATATATTAACAACGACCGAACAGCTGAATGATAAACTGCAACATGATATTTTCATATTACATCACGAGGAAATTACTAACAAAATTATAACACATCACAAATATATTATTAAAAGATCATTGAAACCAAACGGTTCGAAAGCATGTCAGATTACACAACTAAATCACATAACCATTATGGGCCTAAATAGCTCTAAAACATTACGCTATCATAGACGTAGCAAGTAGAAATATTCCCATATCCAAAAGCCAGTAATAATAGGGTGAACATAGCTGAAAAAAAATGATGACCGTATGAGTATCAAAGGAAATCAATTCATTATGACCATATTAAAGGAGCTTTCATAAAGTTGATTCCATTATAATGAGCTGATTATCTCGATTAGGCGATACTGGTATCCCTTTTGGTTTATATAGGTTTTGTTATTTTTTTGATATTTGATACATAAGTAATCATGATCATTATTCAAACTACCAAACAGAACTCTAGCGATACTCTAAGATATTCTTGACCATGAGAAAGCAGAATAACTGTATAATAAATGATAATGTGGGATATAATGATCACAAAATCCACAAGGGTTTTATGTTATATATCCCGCATCATCATATTGAATTATAATCTATTATACTGCTTGATTATGATCACAGAACAGATAGAATCATATCTCTTTCATCTTCACATTCTTCACCTGAATGACTAGAGTAAGATTGGAAAGTTTTGGATAATGGGAAATGCTTTAATGAGTATCAATATATGTAATAAGTTTGAAATGAATTGAAATATGGAGAGAATGGAGAATGTAATTGACAGTGGTGCACCTTGTCAAATTATAATACAACTGGAAAAAGCAGTGGGCAACGTTAGTGGTCAGCGGAATCATTAGTACCGACAGTTGATCATTTGGATAACCACCATTTTGAGGGCAAATACATATGCAAATAGAGAAACATCACAGACAAAGGGAAAAAAAAACAGGCAACAAAGCGGCATGGAGAAAGAGCAGACGAAACAGGAATCAGAACAAAAAAACTAGAAACAACGGAAACTATAACTCAGACGATCAGACTGACCAGATGAGACACGAAAAAACGACAGACCCAGTCTAATAGACACCCCCATCAGATCTTCTCTTGACATCAATCAATTCGTTGTCAGCTAGACCAATTTCCTCTGGCGTCTCATTGTCTCTGATCTCATGACCTTCGTAAAAGAATTTCAGATTTCCAACTGGAATACCAGCGTTTTGGGCAAACATATCCTTGATTTTACGCATCTTGGAACTCTTCTTGAAAGCAAAGTAAAGATTTTGGTCACACCCGTGGAAGGCTACTTTAATTCGATCAGCATTGGATCCTTTTGGTGGCATTGTTGGTGTTTAGATGGTTGAAAACGCGTGAAATTTTGTTCTTATCCAAGAAAAAAAGAGGGAAAAGGAGGTTAGGTTATTTGTTCCCGGGAATAAATTTTGTTTTGATTTTTCTAGTTTTGGTTTTTGCTTACGTAATTCTGATTGATTGATTGATTGATTGTGCTGTGTGCTCCTCGTCTTTGAGACACAAATACATGGCCCCGTGTAACTATATGTACAGTCATGGTAGGTCATTGCTTCATTTTTAGCAAACTGTGATTGTGCGACGAAATAAATGATCCTAAATCTTGACAACAATCAAAGATGTTATATTAACATTTATTAAATTTACATTAAGTGTTCTTGACTGTTAACGGAATTGTTAACATAGGCAGAACAATCGACTTAACATTGAACAGAAATCACTAATAATTCTGGTGGCCAGAGTAACAAACTGAAGAATGAGACTAACGCCACAGCGCTGCTGCTGGAGAATTATGATATTTTTCTGGTACCCAGGCGTGTTGAATATTCGAGATGAACTAGATCAAAACGGATACTAGTTTTGATTCATACTTTAAATGCTCCAAAATGTGCCAAAAATTATGAAGTGCACACAAGAGTGACTAAGGATCCTAATATCAACCTCCCGCCGAAATATCAGATTGAATTCGAATCAGAGTCCATAGAGGCTCACTTTTTGATGATGACTTGAATCTTATTTCCACTCCCTTCCTCGAAACTTAAATCTTGAATAGTTGTGAAATTTGGAGATTTATTTATCATGACATCTCCAATCTTGAACTCAAGATTAACAAGAGGGATATGACACTCGCTGGAGTACTTCTTGAATATCTTCTTCAGTTTTGTGTTGACTTTCACATTGAAGTAAACTGGTTTTTGAGCACCGGTGGTTTCAACAATTGACACTTTGATTCTGTTATCAATATCTATCATTGTAACTTCAATAATATTGTGTTGTTCCACAACGGCATTGATGGAAGACGGTGTATCCTCTCTATTAATCACCTTTTCTCCAAAGGTGAAACGAGGTTTCTTCCCTTGTGAAGCTTTTTCATACGCGTCAAATATCACAGCAAAAGAATCAGTGGCCTGGATATCAAACAATTTGATCGAAGGACTCTTGACAATGAAATGATAACGGGTCGGAATGGAATTTTTTTGCTTCCAATCCAGTTTCTGTGATGATGATGTTGATCCCTGATTGAATGATGAACTTATTGCTTTCTGGTTTGAAGGTGGCTGTTGGGATAATTGCGTCGATGTTTCAAGGGGTGGTGGTAGCTGAGCAGCAGTAACAAGTTGAGGAGGTTTAGAGGGAGACGGTAGGGAAACATCTTCAACACTGGACTCTATAATCTGTTGATTTCTTGTTGATTTCTTACTAGAATCATTTTGTGAAGCTTTATTAGGAGTTTCATTATTTGCCATTGAATGTATGAATTTCTGTAGACCTTTTGGCTCTGATACTGAGAGATTGGAGCTCTTTGTGAAAGCCGAAAGGTTTTCAGTGATGTGCTGATCTTCAGGAAATGATGATTGAACTTCCATCTCTTCAGCAGAAACTCGTGATCCAAAATTGAGCTTATATGGCTGTGTACTGCCCTTGGCGGTGATAACAACTGGGATATGATCATAGAAGCCAATTGACCAGAGAGGCTGCCTAAAATTTTCTTCATCTAAAAACTTGTTATAGTCGGGCAGGAAAACCTCAATATCCTGATCAGCAAGTAAAGCAAGTATATCACTTGCTGTTGATCCAAAGGGGACCTTCGTTTCATCCAAAATAGTCCCGTTATTATCTTTGAATATGATATTTATCATTGGGGTAAGTTTGGCCAGCTCACGCTTTAATTTGTCACTTGTGCTGCCGTTTCTTCGTACTATACCCCTGTTACTAAGTGGCTTCTTCTTGAACACTAGCGACATTTTCCCGTTGTCCATTGACCAGGGTTACTTTGGGTATCAGTTGCGAGAACTCCACTGTTTTGGCTAAAAGTACCAAGCGCAACGATCTAGCATTTTTAAAGTTTCCCGAAGTATTCCCGATGATATATACTTTTCTGTTTACATTTCAGAGTTCAAATCATTCAATTTAAAGGATCGGTTTCACCACGATGAGCGATTCTACAGACCCATATGCTACCCTTGAATACCAGCTGACCCAGCTGAAACTACCATTGGAACGTCTTGTTCAGAACTATTATACGATAAGAGACCTTAATAAGGATGAAGAGTTACAGAAGTTGGATAAGCAATTAAGTGATGTTCAATCAAAGCTTGCTGGAGTTGCGGAAGACAAGTGACTGGGCCTCATATATCTCGGACTGAATGAAGCATATAAATTGATGGTATAGCTAAACTTGGATGCTTTAGGTTTGTCATTTCAGAGTTATTCCAATATATTACTAGAGACCTGATATTTGAATGGCTAACTTCGCTGCCGCTTACTGAAGAATTTTACGGAACAGAATCTGATTAGTTGCGCTCTCATAATATTTACCGTCATGGACAATATAACAGACTTCTGCAACAAGAATTGTTTTACTGCACACGAATCTGTGCACACTCGATAACATGGCATTCACTACACGGTATGATATAGTTATATCTTGGATCATGTGTCTCAATTTGATTTGTACTAAATTCCAATTCATTCTATATATATTGTATATTTCATTCGCATGCTCTTGGGCTGAGGCAGAAGAATTCTTCATAGAGTTGACCTTAATTTTCCGATGAAGTAAGAGTGAACAAATTTCCCTCCCATCTTGCACAGCAAGCCCAGAAATTGTATTTATCGGGCCTACACACATACTTTGCTTGCGACCTGCCGCAGTCTATACTGAATGCTTCTCAATGCTTTCGTTCCGGTCTGCGGAGATAGTCACAAGATATGTAGATATGTTACACAATAGGCTAAATCAATCGTAAAAACAGAAAAATGAGAAACTCAAGGACCAAAATAGTCCAGGAGTTACAAGACAGTACTATTAACAGATATATGACCTATTTTGATAGATTTACTTACTGTAAAGGCCAAAATCTCGCAAATCTAACTTGAAGCATGCGTTTGTGGAGTGTGATCTGTACATGTTTTTCCTCAAAAAGTTCAAGACTTCATGGCCAAGTTGGTTAAGGCGTGCGACTGTTAATCGCAAGATCGGCAGTTCAATCCTGCCTGAGGTCGTTATTTTTTGGTTCTCAAAACGTTGATGACGTTTTAATCCAGGAATCCATACTTAACGCTTTCAACGGGTACTTACATAATGGTGAACAGGATAGTCTACCAGCGATAGTAAAGATCAAAAACATATTGTACATTCGGCACAGAAGGAACAAATGCTCGTTTAAGTGGTAACCTGAGACTTTCTAAAAACTGCATAAACGCGAGAGTCACAGAAGAATCCATATCTTCGCTTGTCCGTAACATAGTAAAAAGTTAGCCGGTCACACGAAGTAGAGTCCATCACAGGAGCCTTATAGATGAGAACCGACAACAATCCGATTCTTTTTGGAATCCTAGATGTCACTCAGCTCGTTTACCAGCCGCATTTTTTTCTCTCAATCTTCTGCTGCCCCTATAAGCTAAACGAACAATGAAAAAAACCTTTCCCAAGACTCAAAAAAAGCATTTTACAAACCACCAAATCAAAACAAAAAACAGATCAATTCTAGGCACGTTGTTCACAAAATGGCTAGCACCACTCATGATCACAGATATATCTCTAAGGACAAGATCGAATGGGACTTTGGTGGACCAGCTGGTGCCGTTGGGATGATGGTTGGTTTTCCACTATTAATGTGGTACATGTGGATCTGTGCGTATTTCAACAATGGTAAGATCTGGCTTCCAGAGGAGGATCAACCATTTGTTGAATTCGTCCAGCAACTATATCAAATCTTCTTAGAACATGGGGTTCCTTCACTTAGAGTTTGGAGAATCTTCCTTACTTTCATTTTAACACAAGCCGCTTTCTACTACACTTTGCCAGGAATCTGGACTAAAGGTCAACCATTGAGACATTTGAAGGGTAAACAGTTACCTTACTTCTGCAATGCCATGTGGTCATTTTACGCTTCAAATGCGGTTGCAATTGTTTTACACTTCACTGGTGTTTTTCCATTGTATAACATTTTGGACTTGTTTGGCCAAATCATGACTGCTGCAATCATTACCGGTCAAGTTTACGCAGTCTACTTGTACGTTTACACGCTCAATGTTTCAGGCGATTTCCACTTCATGACTGGTAACCATCTTTATGATCTATTCTTGGGTGCTCCATTGAATCCAAGAATTGGAATCTTGGATCTTAAAATGTTCTTTGAAGTTAGAATCCCATGGTTTACATTGCACTTTTTAACTCTTGCTGCTTGTCTGAGACAATACGAAACTTATGGATACTTGTCACCCCAATTAGCCATCATCTTCTTAGCTCATTGGTCATATGCCAATGCATGTGCTAAAGGTGAAGAGCTTATTGTTCCAACTTGGGATATGGCTTACGAAAAATTCGGTTTCATGTTAATCTTCTGGAACATTGCTGGTGTCCCATACACTTACTGTCACTGTACCTTATACTTGTCGAGACACCACCCATCTGAATATCAATGGTCCAAGAGTGTTAATATTGCGTTGATTGTCACTTTAGTGATAGCTTACTACTTCTTTGACACTGCTAATGCTCAAAAGAATTACTTCAGAAAACGTTTAGCTGGTGACCTCTACGTTAGAAAAACTTTCCCAAAATTGCCATACATGTACATCAATGATCCAAAATATATTATTACCAAACAAGGTTCATTTTTATTAACTGATGGCTGGTACAAATATGCAAGAAAAATTCACTACACCGCTGATTATACCCAGTCATTGGTCTGGGGTTTAACTTGTGGGTTTGCCTCGCCATTCCCATGGTTTTTCCCAGCTTTCTTCCTCATTGTCTTAGTTCATAGAGCCTTCAGAGACCAAAGAAAATGTCAAGAGAAATATGGAGAAGACTGGGACAGATACGTCAAAGAATGTCCATATTTATTCATTCCATATATCTTCTAGATCATATACAATAAAATTGAATGGAAAATATTACAAGACTACCAAAACAATAACTGTAAATGGGTTGTAGCTATATATAAAAAACAACTAATGCGATGATTTTGTTGTCCGGGTTACATCTTTTTTTTTCTATTATCCAA
Organism: Komagataea norvegica; assembly: GCA_030567455.1. Classification (NCBI taxonomy): domain Eukaryota; kingdom Fungi; phylum Ascomycota; class Saccharomycetes; order Phaffomycetales; family Wickerhamomycetaceae; genus Komagataea; species Komagataea norvegica. The sequence goes on from JAJLSD010000013.1 coordinate 191,436, forward strand.
AAAATCAAGTAAAGAAAAACCGATAATAAACTCTTTCACTCTTAAACAACAACATAGATTCACTTTTCATCGCTTCAATTCTTCTCATATCCATAGTTCATATGGCTAGATGTCAGAGACTTTTTTACTAGATCACAAAACTAAAGAGAAAACTCCTCTCTATACTTCCAACTATGCTTCTTCATATCATCCAAATGTTTCATATCATTACAATCCAAGGGTTTCAGAATACCATTACGGTGTGAAGCATCCTATGAAACCTTTCAGACTACTGCTCACAAACCACCTCCTGATAGGGTATAAATTATATGAGAAAATGGATATCTATTCGCCGAGGGCTGCGACAAAGGAAGAACTTACCGAATTTCATTCTGAAGATTACATTGATTTTCTGCAACGAGTTTCCCCTGATAACATTTCTAAGTTTTCAGCACAGGTGAAGAACTTCAATATTGGAGATGATTGTCCTGTATTTGATGGGTTCTACGACTATAGTTCAATCTATGCAGGTGCTTCATTAGATGCAACTGAGAAGTTAATTAGTGGGAGTTCAGATATTGCAATAAATTGGTCGGGAGGTTTACACCATGCTAAAAAATTTGAACCTTCAGGTTTCTGTTACGTTAATGATATTGTCTTGTCGATTTTGAACTTATTAAGATATCATCCAAGGGTGCTATACATTGATATTGATATACATCATGGAGATGGTGTTCAAGAGGCCTTTTACACTACAGATAGAGTCATGACTGTATCGTTCCACAAATACAACGGATTGTTTTTTCCAGCAACTGGTAACATGGATGAAACAGGTCTTGGTAAAGGTAAACATTATGCTCTAAACGTGCCGTTGAATGATGGTATTGACGATGAATCGTACATTAGACTATTCAAATCAATTATGGATCCTCTGATAACGTCTTTCAAACCAACGGTTATTGTTCAACAGTGCGGGGCAGATTCATTGGGTGGTGACAGATTAGGTTGTTTTAATTTGAATATCAAGGCGCATGGCGAATGCGTTAAATTTATAAAAAGTTTTGGAATCCCATTGCTAGTGCTCGGAGGAGGCGGTTATACGCCTAGAAACGTATCGAGACTGTGGTGTTATGAAACCAGTATAATGACAGATGTAACGTTGGATTCCAAATTACCAGAAGATATACCGTTTAGAAATTTCTTCAATCCAGATTGTTCACTGCATCCGAATTTAGGTGATAAGCTAGACAATAAGAATTCTAGAAAGTATCTAGAAAATGTTAGGATTAAAGCTCTTGAAGAGCTAAGATTTTTAAATGGCGCTCCAAGTGTACAAATGAATGAGATCCCTCCAAGCTTCTTGTCCCCACAGGAGGAGGAAGAGATTAATGAACTAAATAGTCAAGATAGAATGATGGTTGATGCTAAAGATGAAGCTAGAACTGGAGAGCTTTCCGAGTGATTCAGGTAAACGAAATGTGCTATAATTTTACGAATTTCACAAGTGATCATTATGTAGGCTTGCTTATCCTCTCCTGGGTCGAATGCGGTCAAGACCGATTTTCTGACCTTTACTAAGTCTACACAGTGTGATCTACTTCTCTGCAAATTATTTCGACCTTCTCCGGAAAATATAAAGGTTGGCATAACTTTTAACCTCTAATCTCTAACCCCAGAACAAACGATCTTATATTTTATTCTTTCTATTGTCTAGCTTTGTGCTGCTTTCGGTACTTCTGTTAATTCTAAGTAAGTTTTTCTTGTATACATCTCATAATGTTAAATGTTATGTACTGTTTAGCCCATTTAACTGTAATCTTTTCCAGTTGATTACATAATTAATGTTGAATCTATCTATCAAACTATAAATTTATGGCCAGCGGAACTCGTCCTTGTTAGCTCAGTTGGTAGAGCGTTCGGCTTTTACAGTCAAACTAAGGAACTAAGTTTCATTAGCGAAAGTTAACCGAAATGTCGGGGGTTCGAGCCCCCCATGAGGAGTTCTATTTTTTTTTGCAAATTTTGGCCTATCTTAAGCGATGAAGTTGATTTTACCAACTACTAGGGAGATTCTTGATAGGATATAGGGGATTAGGTCCGTAAGTCCTGTCTGGAATGAAAATTATATGGTTCTGTATGGGTATTTTTTGAAGGTTCTAGGCGATTTTTACCCCAGCATTGAATTACAGGTCATAAGTTTTTTTATTCCTCTCTTAAATAATCATCAAATTTAGTGCTAAACTTATCCAATACAAACCAATTAGAGCCACAAAGATGGAAGAACCATTAACATCCACCGTCAGACCTCTATCACAGTCAATCCTAACTATAAGAATAGTCAAATCCTTCACTTATAGAAACGTCAAGAATCATGTGTTGAAGGATTATGACATTAGTGTAAAGAGACCTATTGATTTACTGAATGATGTTAAAGAGATAATCAAGACCCAAGGTGCATTCAGACCATATAGAAACATTGAATATGACACGTTAAAGGTATATACACATGCTCATGGGTCAAAAACTGTCAATCTAGTCATAAATTTCGAGCACGATGACGATTGGATTCTTGATCTAAAATCAGATAAAAGTCTACATGAGTTTGGAGTTGGTAAGTGTTTTCATGCAATTAATGAACAATTGTGTTTCAGCTACTAACGAATCAAAACAGACAACGAAACAGAAATTACAGTATTCAATCGTGAAGCATATGAGGAGTTTAAGGCAAATCCGGAAGAGAAATGGTAGATTTTGAACTACGATGAATTCTGAAGTCAACAATCGTGACCCATTTCGCTCATTCTAATTGTAAATAAAGACGGGCCAAAAGACCGTGCCGATTCAAGTTGTCATTATTATTCTCCTAATATATCCAAAAACAGATCAAGCCATTTTTGCAGTTCTTCAAATACCTCATCATTAGTTGTTAACACATCATTGAACTTGTGGCACATTCCTTTGAAACAAATCTCAGCAACCTCATTCTGCAAAGGTTTCGGTTTGTGTGACATTCGGTTCTTTACGTTCACTGTGATTACCTTCTTGAACTGTTGCCGTATTTGAGATCTCTGTAGTTGTTGCTGTTTGATAGACAGTTCGGCCTGCCTTTTCGAGTTCAAGTTGGAGAAATTAACGGATCTCTGCTTCAAGATAGTATCTATCAAATCGTCCTTCTTTTCAATCACTTCATCAATGAATGTGGAGTCTGTGTCTAGGTTATTGTCAGTTGCATTAGCCAAAATCTGCTTGAATCTACCGAAGTTGATTTCCAGTAATAGACAATTCACCATAAATTGGCCATTGGTCTTCTCCACGTAAAACACAAGGAAACATTCCTTGGATATTTTGGCCAAAATTGCATTCTGTACTAGATCACCCTTCAATGAGGAGTAGTTTGTGAGTTTCTCGAAAGCAGCAAGACTCTGCTGATTGGAGGTATAGCTGCATTAAACTTGTTAGAAAGCGAAACACGAATCACCTAAAAAGTTTCCAACTTACACGTTATATGGCTTATCCAAGATCGCCCACACAGGCGTGAGGGAGAGATCCACCAGTGAGACAAATTCAAGATCACCATCTATAGCGTGAATCTGTTGGTTCACGACTTTGCTTCTGCTTGTCCAAATCTCAAGGTCTATCTCAGAGTTAGTAAAAGACCCCATCACTGAGAACTAACACTCATTTCACGCACCTTTTATGCTAGTTTGCTCGTTCGAAGGCAACAGAGCATCGCCGGCGCCAACCTGGATGCTCACTGACCTCAAAAACCGCTCTGACATCCGCTTCTGCTATCTACAGAGCCACTTCTATCACTACTTCCCTGGTGCCCAGTCGAAGGGATTGCGAGCCCGCCAGATTTTTTCAGATGATAATGAAAATCTTCAACCGATTTTTGTGTAACAGGAAAAAAAAACCCTTCTGTTGCAGGACGACGACCTTCAGAACTTTAGAAGCTCAGCTATACCCTTTCGATCACTAGACTGTGTTGTCGGACGGATTTGAGGTGTACCTGGACGTTCTCTGCTTGTTTTCACGGGTTCTTCGACTGTTAGTTGTTCCAGGAGGGCCTTTCCGTTGTTGATATCGTTAGTCTCTAGTACAAAAGGACTATTTATAACTGCAGTTTATCCACCATGTCGTATACAAAATCTGATAGAGTTTACTCCATATCCGAGGTCTACGCAGACGCCAACGAGAAAAGACCAGAGAGTTACTGGAATTATGAAAATTCGGAAATTAATTGGGGTCAAATATCAAACTATGAAATCATCTCCAAGATTGGACGTGGTAAATACTCTGAAGTTTTCTCTGGCTTGAACATTGTTAATAACCAGCCATGTGTTATCAAGGTGTTGAAGCCCGTCAAGTTGAAGAAAATCCACAGAGAGGTAAAAATCTTGCAGAATTTAACAGGGGGTCCAAATATAATAGGGCTATTGGATTTAGTCAGAGACTCAAATTCAAAGATACCCGCTTTAATTTTTGAAGAGGTCAAGAACGTTGAATTCAGAACGTTGTACTCCAAATTCAAAAAGGCAGACATTCAATTTTACTTCACGCAGTTGCTACTTGCGCTAGACTATTCTCATTCTATGGGTATAATCCACAGAGATGTGAAGCCACAAAACATTATGATTGATCCTTTTCAAAAGAAGCTTAGACTGATAGATTGGGGGTTGGCTGATTTTTATCATCCTGGAGTCGATTATAACGTTAGAGTTGCATCAAGATATCACAAAGGTCCAGAATTGCTAGTCAACTGTAATCAATATGATTACGCGTTAGATTTATGGTCAGTCGGCGCCACTTTAGCCGCTATTATTTTCAAAAAGGAGCCTTTCTTCAAGGGCGATTCTAATTTTGATCAGCTGATTAAAATTTCAAAGGTTTTAGGCACTGAAGAGCTCCATGCCTATTTGAATAGATATGGATTGAAGCTTTCTGAAGAATACAATGATGTGTTGGTTCCTACTGAAAGGAGACCATGGAGATCTTTCATTAATGAGCAGAATAGAGCTTTGGCTGATGACGAAGATGTTATCGATTTAATTGACCATTTGTTGAGATATGATCATAAGGAACGGTTGACTGCAAAACAAGCTTTGGATCATCCTTTCTTTAAGAATGCATGAATAGAGATGATTGATATTTTTGTTTGATTTCCAAGATTTCCATAATAACTAATGTATTCTTTCTATGGGTTGTGTTGTCGTTTCTTAGTTTATGCATTTACATGATTTTTTTCGTTGCTAGTTTATAACTGAGGTTATTCTTACGTTTTTGATTTTATTGAATTTTCCGATTTATCTATTGTGTCACTGAATATGTTGTTTCAACATTACACGGAAGTGGGGGGTGTGCTACTAGTGATTTTTATTTTATCTCTATCTTATATTTTAATAATGTCTATTCCAGTCTAATGTTGTAGAACACCATCCAAACTTCAAATAAATCCCAACCTAGTTCTTCTCTTCTCAATCTTTGAAGTACTTGAATTAGAATATTCAAGTGAGCAGGCTTCACAGTAGATCTTTCCATTTATTGACACGTAATCATTGATTATTCCTTTACAACAATTGGTGCACTTGAAACAAGCAAGATGAAATCTACCAGTGGCATCGTTTTCCAAACATTCACCGACAATCCCCAGTTCACAAATTTGACAAAGTGAGTTATTCTGTAAATGGAAGTGATATTCACAATATGGTTCATCTTTTAAAACAAAACAGTTAGTGTTTTTGTTAAACTTGATATCACATAAAGTGCAAGTGAAGCAAGATCTATGCCATTGTCCAGGTAGTTCTCCACTCTTGGAATAGATCGGTTTGGTCTCTATTTCCAATCCACATTTACGACAAGGACCTTCTCCTGCTGGGTATTTGACCTGTGGAATGATATTCTTCTCTTGTAAATATTGACTATCATTGAAGTTTGTTGGTTCATGAATCAGCTGTTGAGCGGGTGGTACAATGTTCTTATTGCTATTCGTAAATGCATCTTCAGTTGAATTTGGTGTCTGGAATTCATCATCTATCAACACTTGCTTCACTGAATGCATCTGAAGTTGCATAGGAGTTTGATAATCGTTAGCGCTTAGGGAATTTGAATTGTTCTCTGGTAAAGTTTTAGACTTCATTGTTAAGGATCCCAATTGATTTTCAAGATCTTCGTAAACTGATTCTGTTAAGTCTCTGTATTGACCAGTTTGATTGTATTGTTGTGGATCTGTGTCACTGACTGAAATTGCTGGATTCATTTGATTAAATACTGGTGTCAAAGGTGTGTTGAATGATAAACTCGCTGGACTATTCATAGAATAATTGCTAGTTCTGAATCTACTGGCCTCATAAGCTGAGACGTTCTGACTGTTATTGAAACCGTGGTTTCCGACCCTGATGCTTAAGTCGGGAGTCTGATGAGCAGGTAGCTGGGGTGGTAATTCAATGTTTGAAGGTTCAAGCGCCTGACGATCAGCATTGAAGTCTTCGATGGTAGGTTCCGGACTTCTATACTCTTCTTTATTAACATCGTCATCATCATCAGTCAAATTGTTGTTGATATCTGAATCTGAATCTTCATCATCATCAGTCAAGTTGTTGTTGATATCTGAATCTTCATCATCATCTTCATCGGCCAAGTTGTTGTTTATATCTGAATCTTGTTCATCATCATCATCGGTCAAATTTTCGTTGATGTCTGAATCTTCTTCATCATCATTACCAAGAAGTTCCTTGTTCTCTATATAACTGCCTGGAATCTGACTTTCAAAATTGAAGTGTTGATTTTTAGGAGCTAATGGATTGTCCAATGAACTAATAGAGGAGGCCTCAATACCACTAATGACGTTGACCACATTATCAGTTTCAACGGCATCTATGATGTTATCATGCACCTTCTCAACTGTAGTGTTTCCAGGGTTGAAATTGACCGTATCGGATGATGTTTCAAAATCATCATATCTTTCCTGTTGTGGTGGTATTGGCGATACTACCGGTGGGGGTGCCCTCTTAGGAACAATATGAGAAATAGCTGCTTGGTCTTGTTGAGCAGCGCTATTCGTAGATCTTGTATAAGGAATTTCTAGTTCTAGTTCGCGTTCGCGTTCAGATGAAGTCAAAGCTTCAGGAATTGCTTCGATTCTCTCAAGACTTGGTTGTAATGAGTTTCTCTTTGGTGAATGCTGTGATAACTCTGCTGAATATTGGCTTCTTTGCGGGGAATGGTTTCTGTTCGGGTTTATATCTGGATTGATCGAGTGATAAGAGCTGCTGTGCGTGCTGTATATAGATGGCTCACGATTGTACGATGCCGAATGATTCAACTTTGGATGGAAATCTCTGGAAGTCGACCTGGTCCCATTTGGAACAGGAGCGCCTATTTGCTGTGGTGATGCAGATGAATAAACTGAGCCTGGAACTTGATAATTTCTTGACGGGCTGAATGAGTGCGTACTTCCCAGATCGTGTTGACTTGACACAGCACTTGTAGGGACGCTACTTTGCAGACGTTGCACTGACTTTGTAGTTGAGGGAGTTCTCAGATCTTGAGTGAGAACTTCGCGCGATCCTGAGGAGTTGGCCAGCTTAGAGTCAATTGTCAAGCCGGTAGGACCTCTGCCAGCAGTTTTAGCAGGGAAGAACTCACTGATATTTCGCTTCTCATGTCTTAAGGTCCCAGGACTCCCCGAAGCCAATTGAGAGGTTGATTGCGATCTCATCTCCGGTGCTTTGCGTCCTTTATGGTCTGGAAGTCTCGGAGTACCTGTGTCTCCTTTGAAAACATCAAACCCAGCTCTTTCGTAAACAGATTTGAAATGTTTTGAAGGATCCAACGATGGGAATGGGCCGTGAGAGATCTTAGCTACACCGGTTGGCGATTGTGCAATGTTGTCAGGTAATGTCTTGAAGTAGGAAAACTTCTTCTTGTGTCCATGATTGCCAGGTGAACTCATTATGAGGCGACTTCTTCCAAGTTTCTATCAGTTGTTTAAGTATTAATTCTTTGAATTTTCCACTTCTCAAGTTCTAACGCGCACCCACAGATATGAGATTTGCAAGGCAGTGAGTGAGTGAATGATTGATTGATTGAACACAAGGCCAAAAAAAAAGAAGAAGCGGAAAGTAGCTGATTCCTGAACCGATTCCTAGATTGCAAATGTGCACAACAGGTGGGTACGTATTCTTGACGTAAAGACTACACGTAGAAACCAAAAAAAAATTATGCCCGACCGCACTTTTCACGCGACGTTTTTTTGTTTTTGTTTTTGTTTGTTTATTCAACCGCAGCACTTTCTTCTGCACGTGACCACCACCCGGGCTCAGAGTATATTGAAAGACGGTACAGGTTCGATTCCGAGAGGCGGAACAGATAACGAGTACTGCCGATCGGGCTGTTCGAAACTTTGACGTTTCTGTCATTATATTTCTCCTCACTAAAAAAAACCGTCTTTTCCCCAATCGCAAGGTCACCACGGCGGCAACACACGACTGATTACTACGGCATAGCAGACCTGCCGCTGAAGCGGTCCATCACAGAGACGTTGATCGAGAAGTACCGCACCAGGCTAGACCAGATAGAGCAGGCCTATGATGAGCACAAGGAGATGCTGGACGGTAAAGAGGGTCCACTGGAGGACAATGACAATGACAATAACAATAACAAAGGTTTTGGTGGACCTGGAGGACCAGTCAGCGACACTAATCCAGTAGATATCCACGAGACAGAAGGTACCTTTGGTCTTTGGGGTCTAACAAAAAAATGGCTTAGCTTCAAAGTGACACAATTGGTGTATGGAATCTATGGAGCGGAAGAACCACGAGACTTTACAGAAAGAGAGAACATCGAAAACCTGTTGATACAGAAGAAGACAGCCACCTCATATAAAGTCTGGCATGAAGCATGTGAAAAGCTTGACCAATTGCAAAAGCTAGACACGTGGAAGAACAAGAAAGAGTCAACTCTATACGATTACAACTTGATTGAAAGCAATTTGAAGGATTTGAGAGAGGCTAGACAGAACAAAGATATCCGAAAGCTCTTATATCTTATAAGAACCACATGGACTAGAAACATTGGTGATATAGGTAATGTTAACCTTTTCAGACATTCACATACGGGTACCAAGAATCTAATTGATGAATACCTCCAAGAGTGTGATCTTGCCCTTAAAGAAGTGACAAAGGACAAGAAGAATCAAGATTTGGATGATCGATACATTCTTAGTATGTTGGTACAAACTCGCAAAAACATTGGTAGGACTGCATTGGTGCTATCTGGAGGAGGTTGCTTCGGACTTTTCCATATTGGTGTATTGGCTGCTTTGCTAGAGGAAAATGTACTTCCACGAATCATATCGGGAAGTTCCGCTGGATCCATTGTCGCAAGTATACTATGCGTTCATACGAATGAAGAGATTACTGATTTGATTGAAACTATCGTGGACAAGAAGTTCAATATTTTTGATTGTGACACAGACAAAGGAGGGTTCCTTACCTGTTTATCGAGGTTTGTGAAATATGGTACCTGGTATGATAGCTCAACGTTACAAGAGACAATGATTGAATTTTTGGGAGATCTAACATTCAGGGAAGCATATAACAGAACTGGTAGAATCTTGAACATCACTGTTTCACCAGTCGGAGTCCATGAACAGCCAAGACTATTGAACCATTTAACTGCACCATCAGTCTTGATTTGGTCTGCTGTTTGTGCCTCTTGTTCTTTACCTGGAATTTTCCAATCTTCAACAATCTATGAAAAGAATTTGAAAACTGGTGAGACTCAAGAATGGCATCACGCTTCAGTTAAGTTTGTTGATGGGTCTGTTGACAGCGATGTTCCAATCACAAGACTATCAGAAATGTTCAACGTTGATCATATTATTGCATGTCAAGTGAACCCTCACGTTGTTCCACTTTTGAAATTATCGGTCACTTGTGTTGGTGGAGAGATTGAGACAGAGTATAGTGCCAAATTGAAGACAAAACTCAATCAAATTTATGATTTTTGGGTTTCAGAAGCGACTCATTATTTACAAATGTCCGCTGAGGTTGGAATTGCCCGCAATATCTGTACAAAGTTGAGATCTATTTTAAGTCAGCAGTACTCTGGGGATATCACCATATTACCAGATCTAAGTGAAGTGGCTAGGTTGGGCAAGATGTTGTCGAATCCTACCCCGCAGTATTTATTACATTGCACCATGAAAGGTGCAAGATCAACCTGGCCTAAAATTGGAATCATTAAGAACCATTGTGGGTTAGAATTTGCCTTGGACAGTGCTATCAAGTTATTGAGAAGTCGAAATTTCAAGAATTTACGTTCAAGCAATATTGCGTTGGTTAACTCTCCAAACTTTACCACAGAAATTGAAACATCCACAAGACCTTCAACAAGCGATAATCTCATTGATAACATCTCTTTATCACAGAACAGATCAACCGCCAACAAGATGCCATCAGATGCGATGGAGTTGGCACTAAAAGGACATCACAATAGACATCGCTCAGAAACTATGAATGTCAGCAAGCTGAGACATCTAAGATCTTCCAAAAGCCATATATTCAACGACCAGACACATGTATCATCTACACAGCAACAACAAATATTACAACAACAATCACAACAGAGAGAGCTATTACCTCAATCGATGGGTCATCTAAAACGAAATAGAAGTTTCAAAGGACCAACTAAGTATCAAAGATCGTGGTCAGCATCGAATGAAGTTGCCGTGAATTTCAACTCACCTGGTATCAATGACTTTTCACTACCTTCAAGTGAGGCGCAATCACCATTGAGTTTCAATGTAAACAATGATGAATATTTCAAGAAATCAGCAGTACCAGTTAAGTCTAGTCCAATTAGAAAAAATGCAAAGCTCAATTTCAGCGACGCTCCAGTTACTGGACTGAGATCGTCTAGAAACTCAAGTTTCTCATTGAAGAATGACGCATCACTTGCTGAGAATTTGAATGGTAAACCATTCCTCAATATTGATAGCTTGGATGGTTTATTTGGACCGGTTGTTTCTGGAGAAGCATTATATGCAGATGATGATGATGATACAGATCCTGTCAAAGTGGATGAGCACATTTCGAACACCAGCGGATAACGAAAAAAAAAAAAAGAAGAAGAGTATGTTTTTTCAAAAGTTAGCTCCATATTTATTTATTCTATTTATTGCCTATTTATTCTAATGAAATGACGATTACGGAAATGAACGTGTATTAATCATTCGAGATTATATTCTAGTTATTAAAAAAAAAGTCCCTTGTGTGCCTATGCCTATATCCTTTCTTGATCGAGTTCGTCATCCAGTTCAAACTCATCATCGAGTAGTCTTGTAGTGGAATATCTTTCACTTTCAACCATTCTTTGGTTTTCAATCTCTCTCAATCTTCTGTTTGTCTTAGCAAACAGCACATAGCCTGTGACTGCCAAGAATACAAACGTGAGTGCAATTGACAAAAAATCCACAAGTTTTTTCATTGTGTCACTAGTTTCTCCAATGTTTTTGATCTTTTGGCCAACAAATAGATACATCAACAGCTTTGGAGAGGAAATGATACTTCCTAAGGCGAAATGAAGAGGACTCACTCCTGGAATTCCTGCAAGTGCACCATTTGTCAAAGAGTACGGAAGTGGGCAAACTCTAATAAGAGCCAAGATCCAATAACTGTTATTATCCTTCAACACACTTGAAAGTGCAAATAGTTTCTCGTTTGATGAGACCAATGCCTCTGCTCTTGACTTTAGGAAGAATCTGAACACCAGAAACGCAGAAACTGATCCTGTCACTGAGGCAAACGCAATAATAAACCAACCTTTAAATGTGACACCGTACACTATCCCAACAACTGTGCTTGAAAAGGCAAATCCAATTATAGGTGGGAATGCTGTGAGGAAGATAAAAGCCACCAGAACGAATGGCGTCCATGGGTTCACTGACCACTTGTCAGATGTTTCAACAATGTATTCAAACACAGCATCACGATAGATGATAATAAACAACCCAAGTATTGACACCAAAATACCAGCCGTTATTACGACTGCTTTTCTCCATGCAGGCTGGTTGTTGAACGTATCTAGCGTTTGGTAGGATACATCGGTTATTTTCTGCTTGAACTGGACAAAACGGGACGAGTTTCCATCCTCAACTGAGTCATAGCTTCCCGGGAACCTCTCCTCTTGGAAAGACATGTTGAATTGAACGTATCCAGCCGAATACAGAGAGAGAGATAGCATAAAGAGCTTCAAAGACTGCTTGAAGAGACGAGACGGGGCTCAGACGGAGTTTCTGGGTTTGGCCTGGGAATTACATAAGAAACCCCCGCATTAGGCAACTTCCACAAATGGAAAGTCGGACCTTTTATCAGATCAAAAAGTCTGATTTTGTGGAGATCTTTATATTTTATATTGATTTATATTCTGGTTGTTTCGAAAACATTGAAGAAGCTGCTATCTATTTTAACTGCTGCGGTTATTACCCTCATTGAAATCTCTGAGAGCTTTAATACCACACCTCTCGTGCAAGCACAGAACGTCATCAAGTTTTGTACTGCTTTCGGGACCTCGCTAACGTGCAACCAATGTCGGAATGGCTGTATGTTCCTCTGACCATACATCTTGAGAACAAAAACCATAGTCATCAAGCTAGCAAAGCACCACAATTAACTGCATTGGGAGGAATCTACCTGCTTAACTCATATACTAATAACTACTACATTCTTGCTGCAAGCACGGTACAACATCCTGAAAAATATTCATACAGATTCACATGCCCATTGTTAATCTCACAGACTACTATAGAATGGGTTTCGCTGATGCTGTGCGATATTAAGTATTTACACGATGAACCAGCAACAGGAGGGAAGTTCAGCGCCTTTATTGACGGTATCACTATGAACGATCAGTTTGAGTTGCAACCATTTGGGAAGGATTACATCTCAGTTCTGTCGTTGAAACTTTCTTCCTCGGTTGAATCACCGACCCCATTTTTTGACCACAATCAACTTACGGGAATTAGTTTCCTGACAAGAGAAGCAGTTGAAGTTCCATCTAGGGTTGTTATACAGTGCTGTCCATTCAGTTTAACAAATGTTGCTATCTTTTCCAGCTATAAGATGTTTGGATCTATTAATTACAGTGTTAATGGTCTGGGATACTTGAGCGATATAAAATACTTGGACGATACCATTGGCGGTGTTGTTAATCTCGAGAAGAATTATAAGAATTTATCACCAGAAAAAGCAAGGGAATCAGTTGGTCTTGTCTGTGGGAATTTATCGAAAGTAAACGGCGATGGCGATTTATTGGTGATTCTATCTTGGTCTAAGATTTTCCAACTGGTTCCATACAAAGATTTGATACAGAGTCAATCAACATTGTTGAGGCCACAACTACAGATTGCAGAATCCAAGTCAGAGGACTTCAAAACAAAATCTGCTGATCCAATTAATTCGTGTGTTAGAATTTCAGTGTCATCAACTGCTGGTCATTTTTGGGGGAGTGGAATAGTCTTATTAGAAGACACAATAATCACAAATCTACACGTTTTGAGACTGGATGAGATGCTAGATATACATGTGTTGTTTCCAAATAATCCATCTCTATCGTTGAGAATGAATGATTTTACCTTTGAACCTACACCTTTGTTGGGATTTGATTTATGCTTTATGAAGTTGAAAAACCCTTCAAGAATAAAATTGCCATTACCAGTGAAAATGGTTAACAATTTCAGTAAACCTTTGAAAGTTGGCCAAATGGTGAAATCAATAGGACATGGCCTATTTTATTCCAAAAACTTAACTGAACTGAAACCGTTTCATTCTGAAGGTGTTCTAAATTCCCTTATTTCTATAGATTTAGATGGATCTGTAAACGAGGATTTATCGTTGTTATTGGTTTCTGCAAGTTGCTGGAATGGATCTTCAGGAGGCGGGTTATTTAATGAAGCTAACGAATTAATTGGAATAATGACATCAAATGGTAAACTATCGACAGGTGAGATTCTACCTAATTTTACATTAGGTATACCTATCAACATTATTGAAAAATCATACTTTATGTTGAGCAATGGATTGGATCCAATTGATGTTAAGCAGCAGATTGATGATTTATGGTCTTTGAAAAATACTCATAATAATGTGATGGTGGATCACTTAAGTCAACATAAACTATGATGTGACTCTCTTTAATTGGTTCATTATGATGTATAAAAAAATATAGTGCTGGGCATTCAGAAAAAAAAGTTAAAGAAACTTCATTGGTATTTCAAATTGTAGTTGATTGTGAAATTCTTACCTACATATAGCTATTCGGTAATATGAACAAAAAAAAGATAGTATATAGTACACATAAAACTTCACCCACATACACAGAAACAGACATATCCAAGCAAAAACCATCAACTAGATTAACTTCTTCAGATAGATCAAGATTTCTCTCTCTCTCTCTCTCTGTTTTTTTTATTTTAGAATACAAACACAGCCACCAATCATACCCAACCAGACGTCGAATTATGCAACTGATCATCCACGTTATCATGATGATCGACGTCCACGTTCTGGTTATTATTCACATCAGCAGCGACATCATCACTGTCGTCTGACTTCCCTGGACCAATGATGTCCAACAACGAGGAGTACAAGTTATTCAGTTCATTTATATCACTAAGCACCTCTGGTTTCAAAGTATGCACCAATTCTCTAAATGAATGAGTCTTGACTATCGATAAAGGCAGCTTGTTATCAATTAGGAATTTCATTAGATGTTTTTGAAATTTAGAAGGTGAGTACGGTGAGAGGTCGAAATCCTGCTTGTCGTAATCGGCCGCATCTTTGCTATTGTTATTATTATCAGTGTTGATGCTGCTGCTGCTGCTGCCACCTCCGGATTGTTGAGCTTCATGTTGTTTGAACGTTGCTGGGGTCGTATTGATAGTGTTGAAGTAATGACGGGCAGACTCTGCGCTGACTGAAGAGTTGGTTCCTGTGCCGCCTGCTGTTGATGTGCCAGTTGGTTGGTTAGATAAAGAGGCTTCGGAGTTTCCCAAGATCAAGTCAGGACGTTTCTCAGTGGGGGTTAACTGGTTGACTTTATGAGTTTTCAAATGCTCGCCTAGTTTCTTTGGAGAACCTTTATCTGAGTCTAGTCTCTTGATTGGTCTATTGCAAACAACGCATGTTGCAATGTTCCAATCAATTGGATCTTGGGTGAACCAGTTCCAAACCCATGATTTCTTCTTAGCACCAAATTTCTGACCAGGTTTGTTGACTCTTGGTTTGGTGACTTTGTTTGGGTCGTTGTTTCTTTGCGATTGTTGGGAATGGTGATGATGTGCTTCTTGTTTGAAACGCTTAACGTTAGAGGATTGTTGAACTGCCGCCTGCGCTAGTTCTTGAGTGACCGAGTCGTCGTCGTTCTTGCCAGAGGAGGAGGATAGATCATCGCCGATGGACGGATCAATTGGGACTTGGTTATATCTATGATCGTTTCTTGAATGGTATTGTTTGTGATGGCCTTCTTGAGATTGGTCTTGGGACTGTTGCTGTTGGTTTTGAGGAAGGTTTGCTCCGGCCTCAAAGTTGTTCAATGCCTGAGCAATTGTGGAATCCAGAGTGGAATTCTGCTGAGCATCGAAGTTTATGATGTTTGACATTATTATTGTTTGTTTATGTATTGCTCTTCGAAAGTGATATTGATGAAAACAGGGCCCCTTCCGCGTGGCAAAAAAAATGGTATCCAGCAGTATGAAATCCCGAGCGTTATTTCTGATAGTAGTGTGTAGTCTCAAACCCAATTACTAGCACGCAATATGAAGTAAACACGCCTGTTGTCCCGCTTTCCTATTGTTCTGGCAGCGTCTGGTGAAGTCGGAATTTGTAAATCAGGAGGTCGAAATTTGCAAGTGAAAATAAACAAAATAAACAATCTTTCGCGGGAAGGAGTCACCCTACTTGCCATGTGGTGATCAACAGCAACAGCAACAGCAACAGTAATACAGAGATGTTAGATGGTGGTTAGTTAGATATAGATGGATGGAAGAATACAATTTTATCTCCCTTCTTTTTAATACTACATGAACAAAGACTTGTTGGCTGGTACAGTGTAGCAGTTTGTATCAGAATTATAAAAAATACATATAGCATAGCAGCAATGCTAATTATTACTGGAGAGCTGAACGTGATAAATCAATAATAACAGGCCACCATCATCAATAAAAGAAAAGTGTAAACAAAATTTGGATTAAAAAAGTAATATTAAAAGAACAATAAAGTTAAAGTGATTAAAAAAAAGGGGGTATTTCCAGAACTAGTTAATTAGTCCAGTATGAATTAATTTAGACGGACTCATTATCATCTTTGTTGTGTCTTCTGATCTTGAAAAATTTGATACCACTTTCTTTACCTAAATTGGTCTGTTGTTGCTGAGCATATGGTTGTTGCTGAGCATATGGCTCATCAACAAGTGCTGGACCTTGAGCAGCATCAACCTGTTCCTGTTCAGGGTATTGTTCCAATGGTTGCACATTCTCTTCTTGACGCTCAGCAACTCTAGCTTTGTGCTTCTTGTATGAGGAGGTGATTAGTTCACCCCATGTGAAGAAGAATAAGATGATCAATGTTGCAACTGAAGCCCAGGCAACACCTAATAATGCGGCACCCAATCTAGCACTTCTGTCATCGTCTTGGAAGGCGTTCTTGGCCAAGACACTGACTGCAGTATAGAAGGCAGTAGCAGCAGTATTGAATAACAAGGCCAAAGTCAAGAACCAAGTGTTAACCTTGACAACAGCAGATGAGCAGATGGCAAAGATGGAAGTCAATGCAGCAGCTGCAACTAGGGCCAAAGAGATCCAGTAGAATGCAAAACCGAATCTACTCAAGTAGAAATATACATCTCTGCTGTCAATGAAATCCTGTGGAATGTTTTCTTCAGTGCCAAAGTTGTCAACTGGGGAAATTGGGTATGCTGGGCCGAGGGTATCTCTGACATTTCTGCCATTCTCCACGCTTGAAAGACCCCAGAAGGTCCATCTTGAAAGGTCTGGAGCACCGCTGATTCCCTGGGTGTTAGCTTCAAGCCAGTAGAAATTGTTGAATGGGAAATGGTTGACGGTTCCTGAAAGAACAATAAAGATTAGCAACAAGGTGGTACCAGCCAAAAAGATGAGCTGGATTATATAAGGAGCGACTCTCATGGTGATTGATGGAAATTATTCAAATAAACTTGAGTAAAAGGTGAACAGAGGGCTCTAGTAGTAGTGATGCTTTAAACAGGGAATGAGCTGAGTGGTGAGAAAATAAAAACAAATATGAGGTTGTTGGTTGTTCAACTAGCAAGTGAGGGCAGGGCAGGGGGGGACTGTGGTGTTTCCTGGATCTGTGCTACTGTGCTGCTATCTGAGTGGAAGGGATAGACTATCTGATTGAGAGAGAGAGTTGGAGGGATTGCGCAGCTTGCTAAGTTGGCTGAATCTTTAGCTGTTTAATACAAGGAATTTCTGGTGTGGTTTGAGCAAAGTTTATGGTTTATGGCACTTGAGATTCGAGCTGCTGTAAGCCATTCGTCCCGATGCGGCAAAATGTAAACAGGGCCTACTTCCCGATGCGGAAATACTTCCCAAAATAGCGTATGCAGGTGTGTGGGTGTATTCCCCAATCCGGAAACGCGAATTTCAGGTGACCAGGATGTGGCGCGTACCGGAAAACGCCTCGCTGACCGAAAACTTTTCACTTTTTTTTTATTTTTTTACGCTTTTCTCTCGACAACTTCTTCTTTTATACCACATAACATCATACAATATAATATAATACCCCTCTCAGCATGAAATACATCAAATCAGAACAGCAATTGGACATCCCAGCAGGCGTCACCGTCCAGATCAAGGCCAGACACATCACCGTCACCGGGCCAAGAGGCACACTGAGCAAAGATCTCAGCCACATCAATGTTACCTTCACCAAGGTGAGCAACAGCTTGATCACCATCACTGTGCACAACGGTGATAGAAAACACGTTGCCGCTCTAAGAACCGTCAGATCCTTGATCCATAACTTGATCTTGGGTGTCACCAACGGCTTTCAGTACAAGCTTAGATATGTCTATGCGCATTTCCCAATCAACGTGAACACTGTTGAGAAAGAGGGTGCCCAACACATTGAGATCAGAAACTTCTTGGGTGACAAGAACGTTAGATTGGTGAAGGTGAGACAAGGTGTTGAAGTCTCATTCTCCGCTAACCAGAAGGATGAAGTCGTGTTGACTGGGAACTCAATTGAAGATGTTTCTCAAACCGCTGCTGATATTCAGCAAATTTGCAGAGTTAGAAACAAGGATATCAGAAAGTTCTTGGATGGTATTTATGTCTCATCTAAAGGTGTCATCAGTTCCGAATAGGAAGGAAGCATGCTTGCATTTCGCTGTTTTTTAGTTTGTTTTTGTCCCGTCGTTTTTGTTTTCTCCCGGTTTTGTCAATGTCCTTTCCCTTTTATATAGTTTGGTTTTATCCAATTTTTGGATGAAATACGCCATCCCACTCCCTCTCACTTTGTGAGTTAATACGGAATCATTACAGCGCTCAATTAAATACAGAGCCCACTATGATTCTTTTGGTTTTAAAATTTTGGTATTCCGTAGCTCGACTGTCAGTCACCTCATTGTAGGATGTGGGTGTTGTTGCTGGGAGTTGAACAATTCCACGTATGCACTACACACATAAAATCTATCTCTTTTCTCCTCTTGATTGTCTCATGATTGATGTTGGATTAATTGAAGGTTCAATTTTCCAGTTTGAATCTGTTCTAACAAGAGCTATATTAACACATTCCTTACTACACTTATCTCACTTGTTAGGATTATCATGTCCCATTTATTTACTGCACAAACATTCTCTATACAAGCAACCTTAATCATTCCCGTTTACATGAGCAATATGTCTCAATAGATCCACAACTCTTGCACTGTAACCGTACTCATTATCGTACCAACATAAGATCTTGAAGAACTGCGAGTTTAATTCTAACCCTGCTCTAGCATCAAATATACAGGATCTTGAATCAGAGATAAAATCACTAGATACAACAAAATCATTCGTGTAACCTAATATACCTTTCAATTCGCCCTCAGATGCCTCCAAAATAACCTTTTTAATCTCTTCATACGAGGTCTCTTTGGCAAGTCTAATCGTTAAATCCACAATAGAAATATTGATCGTTGGAACTCTTAAAGATAACCCAGTGATTTTACCTTTTAGCTCAGGTATCACTGCGGCAACAGCTTTGGCAGCACCTGTAGATGATGGAATGATGTTACCTGGTGCAGAACGACCACCTCTCCAGTCCTTTCTAGAGGTACCGTCAACTATCTTTTGAGAGGCAGTGGCAGAATGAACAGTCGTCATCAATGCATCTTGAATTGTGAAATTATCATTGATGACCTTGACTAATGGTGCAAGACAATTTGTTGTACATGAGGCATTTGAAACAATGTTCAAATCTGGAGTATAGTCCTTTTCATTAACACCAACGACAAACATTGGAGCTGTCTTAGAAGGAGCAGTGATTAAAACCTTTTTGGCACCGGCGATTAAATGCTTCGAAGCAGTATCAATCTCTTTGAAGACACCAGTGGATTCAATAACGTAATCGACCTCGTTTTCCTCCCATGGGATGTTTATTGGATCTGATTCCCTGTAAAGTTTAATCTTTTTACCATCAATAATCAAGTTTTCATCGTCGAAGTCCACGGTGCCTTTATATTTACCATGAGTGGAATCATATTTGAATAGATATGCAGCGTATTCTGCATCAGTAGATGGGTTATTAATAGCGATGATATTCAAATGTTGATTCTCTGGGTTTGAGAGGATGTTTCTGATAACCAGACGACCAATACGGCCAAATCCATTAATACCAACGTTGACAGTCATTGTTGTTGGGTGTGATGAGCTTTTCTGCTAATGATATGCGTCGTTCTTTTCGTTAATTGAGAAGGAACAAAGATCAGATCCATGCACCTGCGTCCAAAAAGAAGTACAACATGACTGTATTTATACCAATAAAGCAAGCTGTACAAAAATGTTGGTCTAAACCCAAATCCGGGGAAGGGCTTCTTTTGTTCCTATATCCCCCTGTTTCAATAGAGTTAACAGAGCCTATATGCTACCTTCCATTGGACAATATGCAGATCAAGCGACGCCCGGCGACTCCGGGGTGCATGGCTCGGGTCTCGAAATCTCGGGTCAAAGGATTCTGTGCTTTTCCTTTTCAGTGCGATCCCGGAAGAATGTGTCAAAGTTTAGAGCCTGTTACAAGCACTTCCGGCTCGGTCCTTCCAGGAAAACTCAGGCTCTTAAGGGCCCACCGAGTTTAAAAGGGAGCTGATCCGGAATCTGGTAAAAGGAACTACCGTCACGGAGTCCGTGGTGGTGCAGGGCAAAGGGCGTTTATTGCAACCCTTTTCAGCGAGCGTGCACTTTTATTACCTTTAACCCTCTCTGCCCTAAAGCATAAATAGAGTTGTGTATACGTTTCTGTGGGGTCGCATAACTTGTCTTGTATTGATTGATTAATTGAATGCACTTTAGCAAACCAGGCTCTCGCCAACCTCTCCCTTTAACACAGCACTAATGTTTGACAGGGCGAATATTGCAGTGTTGTCAAAGTTTTCCTTTGTAGAACTTCCGATGTGCGGTGTTAAGCTCACATCGTCTCTTTCCAAGAGTCTGGAATCAATTGTTGGCTCTCCAACAAACACATCTGCCCCGTAGAAAGATAAGGCACCGGTTTCCAATCTGTCCACCACTAAACCTTCAGATTCTAGAAGAATTCCTCTACCCACGTTGATGAGCTTACCTCCACGTTTGAAACTGTCAAGCACCTCTTCACTGATGATACCTTTTGTGACTGCATTACCTGGAAGACTCAAGATAACTACATCTGATACCTTCACTAGATCTTTCAAGTTCTCGACGTAGTCAACTTCATAACCTAATTCTAATTCGGCTTCACGGAATATCTCGTTTCTTTGATGATACTTAATTTCCATACCAATGGCTTTCAACCTTCTACCAATTGCTTTACCTATGGTACCAAACCCAACGATACCACAAACTTTACCAATAGGACTGCCTACATTCAACCCACGGCCAGCAATTTCACCAAATGGATACTCATGTTGATAGTGTTGCGCATCACCAACAACTTTACCCTTTTGAAAATCCCAATCGTTGGCATGTAGATAGTTTCGTGCCTTGACGGTATTCCCAAACTGTCTCGTGCGGCTCTGGAATCTTGAGAAATGCCTGAAACTCTCTAGGACATGCCAAAGTACCGTATCTGCAACTGCTTCAGCACCTAAAGATGGGGTGTTGTACAACTTGATACCCTTGGCCTTAAGAGCCACAGTATCGTATTGATCATGCCCGACAGAGGTGATACTAATGACCTTCAGGCTATCTGGTAGCTGTTCAATTATATCCTTGGTCAAGCCACCAATTGATGCGAATCCTAACCAACCAGCATATATAGCTTCGACCTTGTTGAAATCAGAAGGGAGTTTCTCAAGGAATGCCTGTTTAGTGGACAGTTTATAGTGAATGATATCGAAACTCTGCTGAAACTCTTGGAATTGAGGTAGTGACTCGTCCAAGTCACCTAAGAAGAGGACTTGAGGGTGTGACATGGGAGGTTCAGAGTGGGATATGTGGAAATTGAGGTAGATCACGGTAGGTAGATCACGGTAGTTTAGGTAGTCAATGTTGTTCAATCGCGAAATACGAATATCAAGTCAGATTCTCCAACCCTCGACACCTACACATTTTCTATAAAATGACGTTGAAATTATAAATATTTTCATGATAATTAAATGTTTCAGTATAAAGTCTTAGGTCCTAGGTCAATACTTGAGAAGAGACGAGCTGGTAGAATAAAAAATAAAAAAAATGTGCGAGATCAGAAAGATCTATTTCTGAAAACTAGGCGAATTCAATGGTCAATAACGACATGCATAATCTTTCTGGATATATAACGCTCTCTCCCCGTTCCCCTCAAAAAATTTCGAACTTAAACAAACGACATTATCTTGTAACTTAATTTCTTCTTCAATATCAACAAAACTCCTCAACTGCCCGACTCTCAATGTGTCTAGAAAGGTAGTTCTTTATTTTGATTTGTGTATCTTAAATTCACAATGATGTATAAAAAAAACAAAAAATCATACTCTTTCCAATGACAAATTGACACCACACAACTATAGAGCCTTATCAAAAATCAAACAAGGGAGAATTGATTTGTAGTAGTAGCCTAATAATAATAATAATAATAAATGATTCAATAAAAAAATAACACGCCCGTACAACAACACCTGAAACACACCACACACAGACACCTCCAACAATAAGAAAACACCAACAACTGCAAGCATGAAGTGACAAAATGTATCAATCTACTCGTAACTCATCATGCATAACAAACTTCTAGCCTTTTTAAAGTATCAGTCTTAATGATGATGGTCATCTTGTGGGACACCAACTGGGTTTAGTTTGTAAACTGAACCACATTCCCAACATCTTGCGACTTTTTCAGTGGTTGGTTTCAACCATTCGACTAAATGTGAATCAGCTGGAGAACCGGAACAACCAACATAACGGTAGTCATCATAAGAATCAACTAAGATTGGATCAGCAATGGTACCAATTCTTGAGGAGTCTAATGGTTTGGTGTCGAAAAATTCAATACCTTCTAATTTAGCCAACAATTCTAATCTTTCTAAACCGGTGGCTTGTTCAATATCAGTTGGGAAGGTGTTCTCTTTGGCACCTTGACCAATCAAGGTTGATGGACCATCAACTTCAGCCAATGTAGTGGCAGTTTTAACTGGTTTGGATTGCAATAAAAAGCTTGCAGATGAGAATGAACGGACAGATTGTCTGGTGATCAAACGTGAGGTACGTAAGGCGAGCATTGTGCTATGAATGTATGGAAACTGTTATTAATTGTTTGCTTATTTGGTTTCACTCGAACGATTTTTTTTTTCGCTTTTCATAGAAACGAAAAGCTCATGTTGATTTTCACGTTGTTTTTATTGGTGGAGCGCTAGACTTCCAAATCCGGTAATCTTGAGATCCCATCATTTCGGGAGACGACAACAACAACAAAAAAATGATTCAAGTTCGATTCTGAGCAGGGGAGTTTGTTTGCCATTCGCGGTGTCCAGGTGTATATATTTGCCGTGACTGTGACTGTGTTTTCCAATCCGGCCGATGTGGAGTGCCCTGACCAGAGTTTCGCGAACCAAACAAAAGAGTAAACCAGGAACAAGTGCACAGAAGCACCTGCGACTCGAGAGCGTCCCCGGTTCGCGCACGTTCGCAGCAGTTTCAATCCACACTCAATTTTTTCAATCATTTTTTTTCACTGTTTTCGTTTGTTGAAACAAGAGTAGACTCAATTATTATACAAAGTAGGTACCTTGCCTAGACACAGACTGATCAGTAACTGAGTAGAGAGAACAACGTGAAACACAAAAAGAGCAACAACACTTTGCACGCAACAGATCTCCCATCCAACGTCCATTTATTTATTACATTATTTCGTGTTTTTTTTGATTGCCCATTATCAAAGACCCAGTCTATTTCCAAAGAACAACTTCATTTTATTCAACGATTGGACATTAATAACTCACAATCATATTCGCTCACTAACTATCGGTCTTTCCCTTCAGGTGTTCAGTTATACTAACAATATTATCCACAGATGCCAAAAAAGAGAGCTTCCAACGGTAGAAACAAAAAAGGTAGAGGTCACGTCAAACCAGTTAGATGTGTTAACTGTGCCAAATGTGTTCCAAAAGACAAAGCCATCAAGAGAGTCACCATCAGAAACATTGTCGAAGCTGCTGCTGTCAGAGATTTAAGTGAAGCCTCCGTCTACGCCGAATACGCTTTACCAAAATTATACAACAAATTGCACTACTGTGTCTCTTGTGCTATCCACGCCAGAATTGTCAGAGTTAGATCAAGATCCGACAGAAGAATCAGAACTCCACCATCAAGACAAAGATTCAACAACGGTAACAAAGTTTCACCAGCCGATGCTGCTAAAAAAGCTTTATAAGTTCAAAAGTTTACACTCTGTATATTTTTAGTTTGCTGAAGGTTTATCTGATGTTACAAATCATCTAATAAAGTTCATTTTATGAGATTGAATTCGTAGATTTTTACATTTTCATTTACAATGCTATAGCAGATATCAACTAAATGTGGATATTGTATTACTCGTTCGACTATTTAACAACTATTAAACAAATATTCTCAAGATAGGTTAAAGATTTGCCATAACGACAGCTTGTTCAGTTAAACTCGATCCTCCTTCATTATCGTCCTCGTCAACTGCTTCATTGCTGTCCTCTGTATTATCGTCTTGATTCAAAAGTACCTCAACAGGTGCTTCCACATCATCTTCGTTGTCCCTTTTCTTTTCCAGTTCTTGGCTCAATGAATCTAATTCATAGAACAGCATAAAAACACCAGGTGTGGATAAAACTTCCTCCTCATTAACAATCTCAATATCTTCATCACTTGTTCTCCACCAAACACCTCTGAATTTTCTGAATGCAATATAATGACCATAGTTATGTGTACCGTAATGAACTATAACTGAACGTAATTGATAGACTAAAGGCCCAGATTTGGCTTCTTTTTCTAGAATTACAGGTATTTCTTGCCTAGTTATCGGTTCATCATCTGAATCTGATTCATTGCTTTCGTCTTCGAAATCTGAATCTGTTTCTCCGTTTGAAATGGACTCAGTTTCTGATTGAGAACTTTGATTTTCATCTAATTGTTCTTCTTTCTTTGGTGCGTCTTCCATGTTCCCCCTTTCTTCCTCTGATGACGATGACGATGACTCCTCCACCTTACTCAAATTCCCGTTAATTACTTCTTCGATTTCTTCTTTTTCTTCTTCTACTACTTCTTCTTCTTCAACCTTTCGATCCTTCTTACTCATAGGATATCTTGCATCAGTATTAATCTCTTCTGGAGATGCAACGAACTCATCCAGATCAAATTTTAAAGGAAATAGAACTCTTGCGTTGTTCTTACGAACTCTATATGTCTGTGGATCAAACACAGATCTGTTTATATGCATAGCTAACAATGGAGGAGGGCGGCTGATCAAAATCTGCTTAGATTTCGACGACTTCGTCACCATGTTCTTAGTCAATAACTTCTTTAAAACATCGTCATTGATGATAGTTTTTGTCAACTCTTTACTAATCTCTTCAATTCTTTGTTCAAATAAAGAAATTAGTTTTTGATTTGGAGGCTCTTGAGCTTTCAAATCGGATAATTGAGCCTTTTGATATTCCAAAGCATGATTCAAGGCACATCTATTACAATCGACGCCCTCGATAATTTCTGGTTCAATCCAATTCTTCAACAACTCGGATAATTTCAAAGCAGTATAGTTATCAGTTGGTAAGTTTAAACTTAACCCACTGAAGAGGTTATATCTGATACCGCCCATTTCACCACATCTTATGCAACCGATCCTCTCAGCAGTTAATCCATCAACTGGAGTCAACAAATTGTACTTAAAAACCTTATTATGAGAATCAACTAGATTTGGGTCAATCTGATCAGCTGGAATGTAAACATCACCTTGAGATCCCAATTTATCTTGGCCAATTATGGAATTCTCAGGAAGGTCGTCGATTAGAATAGGTTCATTGTTCGTCTTTTCTTTACTACTGATCCTATTGACTCTCTTGGTATCGGCCTCTAGCTCAAACAATAAAGATTGGAAAAATTCTTGTGCATCCTCTTGATTGTAACCCATCAAAAAATTCTTGTTTGGAGATTTAGTCATATTTCTCAATAACGGAGTCGTCTTATAGTCATGACCCTTGTTGAAATGCTTGCCATTTAATTTGTGTAATAACGTTCTAAAACTCTTAGTGAACTTTAAATCGCTCGTATCTTCATTGTCTTCACTTTCAAATTCATCAATGCTAGAATCTTCAATGAATTCAAGTAACGTATTTGACGATGATAAACTTTGTAAAACGGAGTTCATAAAACATGTGTTTCCGTCATTTACCAGCCCACCAATGTTACCACCTTTCTTGAAGACAGCATCTAATGTCTCCTCATCGACGGATCTGTTCTTTCTGCCAAACCCTAGCCTTCTTCTGGCGTTTGTTGGCCCGTTCCCATTCATGAAATTGGACATGATGTTGATTATTGTTGAAACAGTAGAATTGTTGCTGAAATATAAATAGCTCGGTATGGAAATAAGTAATAGTGTAATCAATAGATTATTGGGATTATTGAACTTGGAGAACTTCAACTTGTTGGTAAATATCTGATTGAATATTGAAAACCACTTGATTTTCAAAATATGGAAGTACCTTTGGAAAGATTCTAGCAAAGTAAGGTTGTTTTTGATGGTTTCAGTGGTTCTGAATGCAGTATTCGTCTCACAAGCGGAAGTTTGGAGGAAAATGAATGGATAAACAAGTGAATAAAAATACAATTGGTTAACTGATGAACCGATCATGTAAATACTCTGGACGACAGGTAAATGCGATATAGGCAGTTCTGTGCAAGCAAAAGTATTCAGGTGATTGTATCCTATGTCACCAGACCGTCGACAGTTACAGCGAGTACAACAACGATTAACAGCAATGAACAAGCGTAGTTATACCGCTGTCCGTTCATGATTTCCATATATTTTTTTTTTTTTTTGTACAGCGCTTCTTGTGTTCCGGATTCGGCAAATAGAAATAGGGCATCCAATTAACCTGCAATATTATTATACACAGAGACGTCGGCTCAAATCAAACTCATAAAATTAATAAAAAAAGCACATAAAGAAACTCTAGGTTCCAATTTCAAAAGGAAGGATACAAAAAAGAGAGTTAAAAAAGGTAAAAGGTCAATCAAAAAAGATCACAAAAGATCATAAAAAAAAATAGTATCTCCAAAATCAGAATCAAATCAAAGAATTAAATCAAATCAAATATAAATCAGGACATTAGCAACTAGGATAGAATCAAACTCAGGATATCCATCAAAAAAATGTTCGAACACCTAAAAAAAGTATTTTTTTCTTAAAATGATAAAAGCCCATTCACAAAGTAAAAACTTCACAAAAAACTAATTATAAGAGTACAAAGACAAAAAAAAAAAGTTCGATAAGAACAAAATCACTAAATGCAGTAGTATCTCATATCAGCACAATCATTTTGCTACACCTCTCCTTCGTATATCTTCGCCACACCGCAACAAAAACAACAATAATAACAACAACACATAAAAGCAACAAATTTGAAGTCACTCCTTCAAACTCATGTAACACCGTTGACACCCTCTAGATCATGTCATTTTCAACTTTTAAAAAGCAATAGTGAAAGTGAAATCAGCGTGCTTGGCCATAATTAGCTGGAGGATAATTTCTATATTGTAAAGTTTGATTGCGATCTTTCCCCCATCCTGACTTCAAAGGACGACCATTGATGACGAACCCATTCAGTTGAACAATTGCTAGTGCAGCACGTTCATGAGAGTCATATTTCACAAAGGCACAGTTTTTTTCAGGTATGATTCTCAAATTGACAATGAATCCAAAGTTTTGTAACAGAGCAACTAGATCATTTTGAGTTGTGAAATGTGCTAGATTTCCTAGATAAACTGTGGTTTGCCATGATGGAGCCTTTCTTAAAACCAAATCATATGTTTGTGGAGATAAGATGTTGATACCTCCATTTTGAGGTGCAACAGGTGGTGGGATTGATCCATTTGAATTCGAACCAATTGAAGGGATTGATCCATTTTGATGAAGAATGTTGTCACTTAGAGATGGGGTAAGGATACCATTCTGAACCCCATTATGGAGTTGTTGTGGATAGTTTTGGAATTGGTTATTGAAACCGTTATTCTGATGATGATTGGTATGATGATTATGATGACTGTTCTGATGATTGTGGAAATTTCTGTAGCCGCCATTTTGGGTTTGCTGCTTATGAGAGGCCCAGTTTAATCTGATTGATCTGTTAGCGATCAGTTCACCATTCATTGTCTGCAATGCATCTTCAGCATCCTTTTGATCAAGGAATGAAACAAACCCATATCCTCTCGACCGACCACTTTGCATATCCCACATAACGTGTGCTTGCGACAAGGATTTAAACTGTTTGAAAGAGCTTCTCAGTAATTCATCGTCAACTTCAGTTGATAAATCACCGACGAAAATGTTGAAACTGTTTGGATCATTTTTAGCCTGTTGAGATTGATATGCGTAATTAATGTTGATTTCTGACCCATTCAAATGATATCTATTCAATTGGTTAAGCGCGACTTCTGCAAACTTCTCATCATCATATTCAACAAATGCATAATTGAATCCTGGTCTGTTCTTATCGTTTAAGATCTTGACGGATTGCACTATACCCTCAATGGAGAAAATCTCGCGTAAATCATCCTCCGTCACTGACTTGACTAGTCCTCCAACGTATAAAATCTTATGTGAGACTTCACGGCCACCTTCAGTAGCTAAAGCTGGGGAGACTTCAGGCTGCTGCTGTTGCTGTTGCTGTTGTTGTTGTTGTGTTGAATCTTGTTCTTGGAAATCAGTTTCATCTTGCTGAGGTTGCTCATTACCAGATGAGGCTTTTTCAGTGGATTCTGGGGAAGTTTCACCATTCAATGTTTCTTTTTCCTGCTGAATTTGCGGTGCCTGCTCTTCCTCCACTGCTGGCGGTTGCTGCTGCTTCAATTGCGGTTGTGTCTGTTGGGAAATCTCCGTACTCATCGTGTGGTGTGAATAGGGTATGGTATAACTTTTAATTGATATGGCGGTGAGGAGTGTCAAAAATAATGCAAAAAGGGGCTTTTCGGTTACTTGTCAGTGTCAACTCAAACAACGAGTGTATTTCAAGTGGTATAAGCGGTAGATTCAAGATCAATGCAAGATGGTAAGGGAAATAAACCAACTAGGAAACCAAAACCTGGGCTCACTAAAGATAAGAGTCTAGTGATCAGTACGAAATCAGCGGAAAGTGAACGTTCCCAATGGCAATAGCAAGTAGAAAAGAAGCTGATACGGATCCAGGGACTGGTTCTGGACAAAGCAACTTGTGACGTGGGCAATTGAGCTGGCTATTGAGGGTGTTGGCGCTTAGTTTCCAGTTGGTAAATTTGAGTGTTGTTTTGCAAAAATTCGACGTTTTGAGAAAAAGTAGAATAATATTCCGAATGTGGAAATAAGCGGGAGCGTGATGTAGACTTCCGCATTAGGGAAGTAGAAAGTGAGTTCCGACTTCCACTTCTCCTCAAAGTTATAGACATTTCGTTGACTACTCTATTGGAACAGATTCGATAACTCCTATTTTCTACCAACTTGTGAAGGGACCAGCTGACTTACGATGCCATTACGCCAAGTACCAATACACACCTCTCAGCCTGAGACGGGCACGGCTATCGACCGTAGCGTGCCTGAATTCCCTGTCGCTAGCTCCCCGGATGAAGAGTCATACTTCAAGAACAATAAGAAGCCAGAATACATTGATCAATT
This sequence comes from Komagataea norvegica, assembly GCA_030567455.1. Classification (NCBI taxonomy): domain Eukaryota; kingdom Fungi; phylum Ascomycota; class Saccharomycetes; order Phaffomycetales; family Wickerhamomycetaceae; genus Komagataea; species Komagataea norvegica. The sequence continues at coordinate 220,991 of JAJLSD010000013.1, forward strand.
GATCCAAAAGACTGAAGAATTCGTCAAGTTCCATCAGGGAAATCGTAAGATTGCTTTGGTTACCTCTGGTGGTACCACTGTCCCGTTGGAAAACAACACGGTTAGATTTATTGATAATTTTAGTGCCGGTACGAGAGGTGCCACCTCTGCTGAATATTTTCTAGAACAAGGGTATGCCGTGGTATTTCTACACCGTGAGTTCTCATTGTTGCCATACTCACGTCACTACTCGCATAGTACCAATTGTTTCCTGGACTATATGACCGAGGACTCGAATGGTAAATTGGCAATTAGCCCAGAGTATAGTGAATCAATGCTGGAAGTGTGGAGAAAGTATAACCTTGCCACAGATAATAACCAGTTGTTGGTATTACCGTTTACCACTGTCAATCAGTATTTGTTTTCCTTGAAAGCTTTGTCAAAAGTGTTGGACTCTGTTGGAACAAGTGCAATCTTTTATCTTGCTGCTGCAGTTTCTGATTTCTTCCTTCCAAATTCTCAAATGCCAGAACATAAAATTCAAGCTCAAGATCATATTGAAGGCGGTAAATTAATTGTCAATTTGGATCCTGTGCCCAAATTCTTGAGAAGATTGGTTGACTCATGGGCTCCAGGTGCCATGATCACCTCTTTCAAACTGGAAACAGATGAAGCTATACTGATTAAGAAGGCACAATTGGCATTAGAGCGTTATAACCATCAGCTGGTCATTGGTAACTTGTTACAAACGAGAAAGAAGGAAGTGGTCTTTGTCTCCAGGGATAATTTGCACAAGCCAAAGTGGTATAAATTAACTGATGCCGATGTCTCAAAAGGCATCGATATTGAAAGTCTTATCATCCCTGCTGTCATTGAAGCCCACGAAGATTGGATTCAGCAAAATACCAAGCAATGAATCGCATAAGGAGAACATTGTTTATATATCTCTCTATATATTTATATATATTATATGCATGAAAATGATTTGCATATGTGTTGTGTAGTTTACATGAATGAGAGCCCAATTCCGTACTGTAGACCCTTTCTCATTGAATCGTTTTCATGTGCAGTCAATGGGAGTACAAAATTCAACTCAAATCTTGCAAGTGAATGCTTGAAAACCAATCCAAATCCGAACCCAATGGAAGGTTGCTCGAATAGTTGTTTCACAGTTGATTGTAAAGGTTGATCTTTTTCAAAAGGTATCAATCTACCAAAGTTCACAAATTGATGTAATTTGAATGATGAATCTTTCGAAATAAAAGGAAGTTTATGGAAATGACTTAATCCACCACTTAGATAGATATCTCCCCCTAAAGTATCATTAAAATTTCTTGGTCCTAGCCCATTGAAAAAGAAAGATCTGACATCATTTGGTCCACCAATATAGAATCTATCCATCAAATGACTAGGTTTATTGAAAGAGTATAGCCAACCTCCTCTTAATGAAAAATTCACAATCTCTGAAAATCTATCACTTAAAGTATAAGCAAATGAACTCTCAACTGATTGTTTGATGAAACTTGACGTGTTGTATTTACTCAGGCCTGAGATTTCATTATTTATAATTAGACTCGATCCATGTGTAGGCAAAATCTTATCATCCCTTGAATCGTAGTTGAATTTATAGATGAACGAACTCTTAAAATCTTCACCAGCATGGAACAGCACGTTATTTGAAGCATTTTTAGAATCAACACTATGAACACTTCTTATTATATTCTCAATTGAGAACTCATGGTTGATGAATCCTTCATTCACAGAAATTATCTTGTTGTTTATTCCAACTATTGATTGTTCATGTGAAGTCCAATCGATCTTCCTGCTGTTACTAAACACAGAAGTATCCACTTTCCAACCTGCATTGTTGAATAATGGGGTTGAGTAATTCAAAAGGTACGACGATTTGGTTCTGGTACCAGTAGTAGCATCCAGCATTAATGATTCACCACCTCCAAAGATGTTTCTCCATTGAAATGTCATATATCCATCACCTTCACCGTTTCCAATATTGGTACCGGTCTTTGCGAAAAATTTCTTTGCAGGAGTTAGCTTCAGCATTGGCTGAATATCCAAGGAGCCAAATGTTTTGTAATTGGGTAACGAGTGTAATTGGATTTGTAACGGATTCTGCAAGACACCTAGTTTTTGGAAGTTTAGATTCACTGAATCTACAGATTTGAGCAAATCATTGAAGTTTTTACTCTCTAAAAGTGGTTTGATCTGTGCAGTTATGAAACTATCTCTAAACTGCTCCGTTCCTTCGACCACTATATTTCTAACATTGATAGGTCTCGTTGCATTCTTCTGGAATATTTCTAGCAGGTTTAGCTTGGACTGATTCTGCAGTATTTCTAGCTTCTGCAACTGAAGCTGTTCCAAATTGGTAAGTGTCCGTTCTTCCGTATTCGGCTTGAATCCAGATTGCACCCTGTTGATTACGCTATCCTCGTCTTTAAGATCCAGTGACATCGTCTGACCGCTAGAGTTGGAAGAGATTCCAGTACACGGTCTAGTATTCATTCCAGACAAGTTCATAGCACAGAAGTGCGTTCGTTCACCGACCAACTTCGCGGAATAACAAAGTGTGCGCTTACCATACTTCTGCGTGTCGAGAGAGGCTCATTGTTCTTTGTTCATCAATGCTTCACCAATCACTGATCCTATGCTTCGTTGTAAGGCCTAGCTAGTCCTTTGGAATAATACCGTGATTGGCTATCATTATTTCGAATGTACAATTCAAGTCCTTGGCGTTGTATTAGTAATTTCCTGTCAGCACGCTAAGGCTTAAGCTAAAATATACACTACGCCTCGTTCTTCATTAGCTTCGTACAAATAGTCCACCGTCAATCACTTTCGCAATAACGATGGGAACTGATTATACAGCTGCTCAGGAAGAACATCCCCGTTCTCCCTTGTCACCTCCAACTTCGGCACGGTCAACGTAGGACCGTTATTACCGCTTTCATTCAACTGCTGGTCACGTTCACCTTCCTCAATCAATGGTCTTATACATTCCTTCCCTGCCTCGGTTTTGAAATGTCTTCCAAGAGCATCTGTACGGGCAAATTTCTTACCACAGCCCCATCTTGTGACACCATCTCTTAAAGTGCCTGAACATTGATACTTCTTGTGTCCAGAATGTAGATCCTCATGACGCTTCCTATCGTGTTGTCTAGCAAAGGCCTTCCCACATACAGTGCACACGAACGGTCTCTCGTCTGTATGTGTCCGTAGATGTGATTTCAAATTATATTGCCTCGTGAATCGCTTATCACACAAATGACAGGAGTAGATTGATGGATGCTTTTGTGTTCTTTTAGGTGCTTGTGATGGCGATGCTAATTCCAATATCTTTTCACGAGTGTCTGGTGGTGTACTATTGTCTCTTGTTGCAGACCTGGATCTTGATCTGGAACGATTCGAACGAGTGAAGGAATTGTTACTGTTTTGTCTTCGTTGTCTTGACTGTCTCATGTTGGAGTGCTGTTGATCATTGTCAACCGTCAAGTATTCACCGCTGTTTATCTGGATTTTGTCCTCTTCCTCCTCCCCTTCCTCATCATCGTCATCAAACACTGCAGATTGGGAATATAGAGATTCATAGCTTCCGTTCAGATCACTGAAATGACCAGATTTCAAATATTGAGAACTTCCCGAATTGGCTCTTGAGTTGTTTCTCGAAGACCTGTTTGAGTGGCTGAACAACGATTCAACTTCCTTATCAGGGCCTTCAAAATCTTCAGCTTTCTCTATAAATATAGTAACTGGGGAAGTGTCGTCATCTTCTCTACTTCTAGCCAGATTCTCATTATTGATCAATAGATTATCATGTGTCAGTCTCCTCTGGTTACGCTCATCATCATCGAAGTGGGTCATTGGTTGCATTCCTGGACATTCATCTCCTCCAAGGGTTCCTAAATCAAATCCATTACCAACATCATCCTGGTTGTTACTTATGATATCATGAAAACTAACCACACTTGAAGCACCAGATAGATTGACATTATTCAAGTCTTGACCAAGAGAATTAAACTCAAGGAATCCAGCCCCGTCAATTGTTGTTTGAAGTTCACCCTGTGTGTTGAATAGCTCATGTTCGTCATGAAATTCCGCAGGTGTTTGCGCAGAGGGGAGGTATGGTGAGTTCTCAGCTGATGAAACATCACTGATAGCTGAAGACGACCCTCCATATGGGGAATTAGGAGCATGATGCTGTGGCTGGTTGAATAATGGGTTTTTGAAGTCAATGTTTAAGAATTGGTTAGATGCTGCTTCTGCTTGTACAGGTGCGTCTGGAAACAAGTTTGGTGATGTCAAAGGATTGTATTGGCTAGGTGAATGGTTGTACTGATTGGATAAAGGCTGGCTGTTGTTTGTAAATCCAGTGCTTAACTGTGCGGATGTCTCGATTATCACTGGCGGTGTATGAGATACAGAGGGGTTTGGGTACGTGGGACTGTCGTACTGTGATACAGACTGTTGAGGTATTTCATTGTAGTGTTGCTGGGCTTCTATTGGACTGTATTGTTGCGGGACGTTGTTGTGAATAGGCGATGAGTTCAACTGGATTGAAGTCTCAAAAGAAGGGGTCTTAGACTCCTGGTAGTGTTGTTGTTGTTGGTGGTGGTGGTGGTGGTGTTGTTGGTGGTGTTGTTGGTGGTGTTGCTGTGGTTGTTCTTGGTGGTATTGTTGTTGTTCTTGTTCTTGGTGGTACTGTTGTTGTTGTGAAGAAAGGAGAGGATTAAACGACGCAGGTTGCTGCTGTGATCTCCCTTGTGTCGCCAGTATCTGTGAGTACCGGTGAGGGTTCTTATATTGTTGATAACTTGAAGGGAAACGAGTTTGTATCGGTGTATCTGTAGCTGGAGATAGATTAAGAAATTGCTCGAAATTGTTGTTTGAAGTTTCTAAAAGTTCCCTCTTAACAGCATTATTGGACTCATCATCGTTATAGAAGTCATTATTATTGGCACCATGAAATGGATTTTGATTGTAATTGGACATATTGAATATGAACTGATAATCAGTTGGCAGTTTTATAAGTAGTGGGGCTATCGCTTCAGCAGGATATGCAGCTAGCTTCAAGTCGTCGATTGAAAGTACCTTTGTAATGTGAAAAAACTGCTTCTAGAATAACGCACCTAACTGCAGAGACTTGAAGCAAAAAGATGAGTTAAGCTAACCCAGCAATTACACAAATTTCAATGAAGCTCCGCCTTTTTGGGTAATTGAAAAGAAAAAAAAAAAAAAAAAGCCCAGAGAAACACCCGCACGAGGAATATTCCTTAAAATAAACAAACTACCGATACTTATGTAATATATTACAAATCTATATAACGAAGCGATACTAAAGCAGTTTAATCAGTTTAAAGTCGGCGCAAATATGCCAGACATCTGGAGCAAAGGTCTTGATTTTCTCGAGATGCAGTGGTCCGATTAGTACGTCCTCCGATGGAGCAATTTGGAGAAGTTCTGATGAAGTCAGGTCCATGAATGCGTCTAGCTGGTCAACATGAATGTTCTCATGGATATGGATGTCACAGGATAGCGCAGTGGAAAATCTGTGGGATATAGCGTGTGCTATTGACCAGGAGGGCTTTGACGTTGGAAGTAGACCCAGATTTATGTGCGTGATGGGTAACTGGGTCTCTATCTGTTCAAACCGTGATTCTGCGAATTCGTTACTCTCATGAAATATGAAGACCTGAACTTGTGGATCATACACGAACTTCTCATCACGACGGGTCAGTTTATAACTGAAACCGTTAGCAAGGACTCCCCTAATGAGGCCTTGAATACTCCAGGGATTCAACTCAAAGCAAAACACATGTTTGGCTCCCAGTTTCAAGTAGCTGAGAGTGAAGTAGCCAATCCCAGCATATAGATCCACAATGCAATTCCCTCGCACTTCAACAAACGTGTCCAGAATACGTTTCTTTTCTTTGATGTTCCCACGACTAAACATCGTATATCTTGGTGCCCATGTCTGACGGATCCCATTTTGCACTGTACTGCACCACAGGGCCTCGTCAAAGTCCCGGTCTGATGGACTATCGAAGATTGTTGGTGTCGGCTCAGGACCAAACTGGCCATGAATCGGGACGAGCGCGAAGGGTCTTCGCATTATGTCCTGTTCAACAATGGGTTTGTTCACTGCGATATGCGTCACGTTTGGCGCGAAGCATGCTGAAAGAAACTCCGTGAAGAACAAATGTCTGTCTATGTCCTTATGCTGGTCGAAGAACTGAATCCATTCGTCTGATTCAAATGTGTCCCTGTTATTTATCAACAGTAGTGGCGGGTATAGTGTCCATTTCTTGGGTACCTTGTCTAGTAATGAATTCTTTGTCCGGTTATCGATTGATGGGAAGTGGGTCAACTTTTCCGATATAAAGGTTTGTACTTGGCTTCCTTGGGTCTCTGTCTCTTGTAATTCACGCTCTATAAGCCTTATACCTGGAATGTCCTTGATCGCTTGCGGGATCTGTCCCAACACTTCTGCAGTAGTCGTAAGAATAAAGTCGTTGTCTAACCGCTGAATCTTATGGCTTCGAGACAAAAGCTTATTTTGCTCAAGTGTCTGCTTTGTCTGTTTGACGAGCGAAGACTGTCCCAGGACAACTTGGATCGCCATCAGTGCTTGATCAGGACAGGGCACTGGAAAACTTTAAGCTTATTCGCCTATAGAAGAGATTCCCGCTAAGGTTAAAAGAAAGTGGATAATGAGAGTTACCCTGCCGTTTGGCAGAAAAAAATATACAGAATGTGCCAAAACACCGATAAATAAACTAAGGGAACCTTTTGGCTACCACTGTGCAAGAGCTCCTTCACACTCCTCAAACTATGGACGACCGTGCCTCTAAACGTCAGCATGTCATACAGGCGCGCCTCAGCAAACTGGACGAGTCATTCCGTGTGGGGAAATATCACCACTACCGACATGCCCTTCAACAGCTTCAGTTGAAGCTTTCCACAATTCACCAAGGGACCAACGAGCAACTCCAAGAGCGCATCAGAGATGTGGAGGAGTCTCGTGACTATGAACTTGTGGAGCTGGCTCTGTGGGAGAAGTTCCAGATAGAGAGGGCTGAGCACGAATTTGAAACCGACGTGCTGAAGGCCAACAATGAGCATGATGACATGGTCAAATTGGTGAAGGAGAAGCTGTATGCCAATTTAGAAAGACAGATAAAACAGTTGAAAGAGGACAAGATTCTTTTGGATATGGCCAACTCGCACTCTTACAGTATGGAGGCGACGTTTCATGATTTACACAAGAACACCAGATCCAGCACGAAGGAGTTCAATGGAGGATATCTCAGTGACAGAAGAACGGGGCTAAGGCGCAGACAAGACTACGGCACGAACGGAGAAGAGAGTGCCAACGACTCGGGAAACAACACGAGCTCCAGAAGACAGACGAAGCCATCGCATAGCCAGCATCACAGCTCCAACGAGGAAACTGATACTGCTGCAGATCTCAGTTCCCTCTTGTTTGCACCAAAAAACGAAAAGGTCAATACACGCCACAGCTCCAAGTCCTACGCGGCTCCGCTGGGACTGAAACCGGAGGAGATCACCGACGATCTCACGTTACTTCGCGGCGTGAAGAGGTAGGTCGTAACTCTAATACACGCAGGTTATTGTAAAAGCTTGTTTTTGTATTGTCTTGCACGGACAAATAACCCCAGACAGAACGTAAACTTAAAAATTAAAAGCTAGACAGACATCTTTTATATTTCATAGGGAAAGACGGTTTAGCCGCCTTTGCAAAAGACATAGACGCAGACAAAGCCAAGGTTTTGTAAGGTTTTACACTTTTGGTGAAATTTAGAAATGGCTAGAGTTTGACGTTTGGGACCATCCAAAGTGAGAATCATATTTCCAATATTTGGAACAACATAAGGGATTTTTCCAAGAAAGATGGGGCCAGTACATTCAATTGCGTTAGGCTTTCTATTAGATTTAAGGTGTCCTTCAGATCATCATGATATTGAAGATGTAGGTGAGGATTCTTACAATACTTGGGTTGAGCTGACATCAGATGGCAGTAAACCACTGTTTGGGCTGGATCCATTTATAGAATGTATCATTTATTAGACCGCTTGGCCGGCCGTATTACATTGAAGAGATGCGATCAAACTCCTATGTATACTGCACTTGCGAATGGAAACGTGTTGTAATTCTGAAAGGAACTGAACTACAGGTATGATTAAACGTTAACCGTAATATTTCTAATATACAAACCCATTACCATAAACCGACATTAAAAACACAATGAATGAAAATATCCATAAATAATACATCTAGTTACCAAAACCATACAAAGTACGACCTTGTCTCTTTAATGCGTAAACGACATCTAAAGAAGTAACAGTTTTTCTCTTAGCGTGCTCAGTGTAAG